>JABASI010004123.1:0-14724 GCA_019776505.1 Tomocerus nigrus | reverse complement strand
AAAAGCAAATTTGGAAAAATAATACTTGTGACCATAAGAATGCTTTTACTTAAAATGCACTATTCATATTATTACTATTTTAATACTTACATAACTGTTAGACGTACCAAAAAAGCTGATGGGGAGGATTATAACTAGCAAGAAGTTGGTAATATTGGTAAGTAATAGAATAAGACGGGTAAAACGTAAATCTACCAAGCCCCTCATTCAATGCAGTAAGGGTGATGTTTTATAACTTTATAACACATGATAGGGAATATTTGGCTTTGGGTGCGATGTAGAAGAAATCGTTGAGTTCAAAGTCTGATTGCATGCTAGAACAAGCCTCACCAAACACCAAAATGACACTTACGAAAGCAAACCATTCAAAATCACAATTTTCTCGGCTCATTAGGTAGGAAATGAACAGGCGTTGGCTGTTCTCATAGGGAACCTTTGAAGTGGGTCAATCGTGATTGACCAAAAGAGGCAGAGCCATGATCCGTTAATTATATTTCAGATTTGCACCAGAACTAAGCATTGGATTTTTAAGTAAAATGAGCAACACAGCAGTGCGTACTAATTAAATAGGTTTACACTGTAGTAAATAGAGGTTTAATGTTAGGTATGTATTATTATTTATCTTTGCTATGGGGCACATTGACATTTTAAAGCCAATGCGCAATGGAGCTACTTACCTTACCCTTACCTCCACTTCCACTCCACTTGCATTGACTATTTTTGCGTGTTTGTAGCATTTTAATACAATTATGACTATAAACTATAAAAGGGCATACTAATTTTTATTGCTAGAGCCCAATAGAAATACTTATCATATACTTTATAGCAAAAGAAATATGGAATGAATTATTCATTGTAGGACGGAAGCTATTCAGCTATTCTTTAGTGACAGACTTAAAATGCTACCATTGTCCAAGAGTAAGTCAGGTTAAGGTAAGGAAAAAGGAAATATTATGTCTCTCCAGTTAGAAAATTAATATTTTTATTGCAAAGTTTTGGGTTCTCTATACACAGATGATTTATATGGGCTCCAAAAGTGCATTACTCTCTAGTTAGTCTTGTATACTAAACCCATGTGTCAATCAAACAAGGAGGCTTCATAGTTAGTAGCTAAAAGTTATCAGTGTTTGTGTTGAGTGATCGTGTAGAGGAATTCTAAATACTTCAGTTTATTATTTAAATCTACACAGGTTTCTGAGATTTGACCTCTTCCACATGCATTAGCATAAAAGTCGTCATACTCCGTTGTTTCACTGTTCACCAGCAATTCATTTAAAAACTTTTATAGTCAATAATCCCCTTTTTTAATCCGCCCTTCATATCTGTATTTCGTGATATTGTACAAAAATTTTGACAAAAGTATAATATTCGCATTTAGTTGTATCATGTATGTAGACCTTCAAAACTACCTGTGGTAATTTTGATTCTGCAGCAATTATATTACCTACTTAACGAAGCAAATGACTCATTAATACTTATTTCTAAATTGGAAGTTATGTAATACATCTTTGATTAAAAATACGTTGCAAGAGTGCGTTTAATAATACAGTTGTAAGTATGTACGTATATGTTGCACGTAGGTATTTAAATTTATTAAAATCTTTGAACATTTAAACACATTGTATGTATTAGATTATGGTTACGTTAATATGCATATCATATCATACATATCCATATCATACCTGAGATATGTTAGCAAGTCTTACTTATTATTAAACCTTAATCAGACTCAAGTCAAAAAGGCGGATACACTACCGTTATACCGTGTGCTTCTAAAACCTCCGTTTCCGAACTAAATATCAAGAACGTATACTTTACACACACAACACCTTGTTCGTCCCTATAATACTACGACTGATACTGAGATAGTAATGCAGACTTGACATTAGTGCACAATATTCCGTTCGAAAACTAAATCACACTCATCTGTATGCACTTTACAGTTTACACACTTAATAACAATGTTGCTAACTAAGCATATTCCACGACCATCAACACCTTGTTCGTCCCTATAATACTACGACTGATACTGAGATAGTAATGCAGACTTGACATTAGTGCACAATATTCCGTTCGAAAACTAAATCACACTCATCTGTATGCACTTTACACACTTAATAACAATGTTGCTAACTAAGAATATTCCACGACCAGGCTTATTATCCTAGTACCTACTGTAATAAATACGAAGCATTATTTTACAAACTTGGATTAGCAGCTTTCTGCAACTGCGAACATTTACAAATCATAATGCAGCAATTTAGTCTGTAGAAGATATTGATAGATACATACAAGATATTATTATTGTTATTATACCGTACATACCTCAGTTCTATACTTTGATATTAAGTAGAATGTTATTTTTTCAGAATATATAGACAACCTGAAAAAATGAAAACCCAATGTAACATCGTAATTATGTAGTTATGTGGATTATAATTATATTGTAGAATTTGTATGAACAGACATAATGACATACCTACCTGCATATTTACGCATATCCGGCAGTGTGTTTTGTGTCTTATTATTTTGCTGTGGAAAGGTGCGTGGAATCTTACGAATCCAAAGTACACATGCTCGATAAACCGCTGATAAGGCAGTAGGTTGGGTAGTATGGGCAGAGCAACGGATTGACTACTATTTCTAGTGCCTTTACCTGTATAGCCACCTTATATTTGCGTAGGTGTAGTAAGTCATGTCATGCACATTTTTTTAATGTGCAAGTGCAAGTAGATATTATTATTCCATGCGAGTAGAACTAGATTAGCTATCATAATTCAAGAGGCACTGGGGGTTTGGTTTGCCTGCAACAGGCATCGTCTCAAACCTCAGTTGTCAGGAAATCAAAATCTATCATGCAAAAATGTGCATTGCCGTTTTGTACTGTTTGTCTGATTTCTGCAAATATCACACTACCCAGAAAGTTAATACCAGTTCTTTGGGGTTATAAAAGTTATATCATGGTATGGTATATCGTGTACATATGTAAGGCAAAAGGTAAACTTTTTTCTTTGTTGTTACAGGAAGCGATTTTTAAACTTCTTTTCAGTGTAATTAACAAACGGTCAAAACAGCCCTATATTTTCCATATCTGTAATTATGCGTGTTTCTACACACTCTTGTGTAGTTCGCACGTAGTTTTCCGGATATAATAGCACATTTTATTTGATCGGTTATACTACAGAACTGTATTATGTACGTGCGCACCAGTACCTGGCTACTTAAATAATTCTTCACCTCACCTCGCTCGCTGTAGTAGATACCAGCCAATTTACAGACAGCTTTAAGAGTAATAAAATAATATGTACATTAGGTATTCAGCCTGTTTATGCACATACTTAACCACGGCCAATACCAATTTTATAACACTTCCTATCACGTATAGATTAAGCAGTTCATAGGTCGTAAAAATAATTATGTTAAAAATAATAAAAATCTGTAATTATAATATTTAAGTGTCAAGTGCCAACCTGCACAAGTCATGCGATTAATATACGTCCATACATTCACACAACATCTAATGCTAAATACATAGCTACCTATATAAAGAACTTGGAAATTATAAGCTAATAATATTATACGCTAATTGCGTGCTTGCTAAAGCTGATCGAAAAAGTTGCCGGTGAGTTATGATTATGATTTGCATCCGCTTAACGTACTTACTCTCTAGATTACAAATAGGCTAGGCACGGCCTACCTATACCTAAACACTTTAAGCTGTGAACTGAACATGTGTACGACTAGTTCAAGAATAATACATAAAATAATATGTACTTGGAAGTAACTCATTATTCATCAGCACCTGTACTACAAGAGTATTACCGGTGTGATCTGAGAATCAGTTTTATGATAATGACTTTCTGGTTTGACTCTGTAATTCATTATGTGTTTCTCCTTTTTCCCTTTAGGCTAATACTCATCTTAATTTAAACTATAACACTGACACACTTTCCGTTTCTTTGTCGTACTTTGCATACAGTGACATGTCAATGATACTTTCAAGGAAATTAAATTAAATGTTTGAAAAGCTAAAGAGAAACAAATGGGAATGCGTATGTATGGATTCAAATAAATCAGAATAATGAAAATGTATCGCCCATCAGAGAAATTGCTAGCACGTGTATTATAAACTAACAAAATCCTGTGTTGAATTGGAATCTCGGCATTTTGCGTTATTTTTAGTCGTATTCCCTTGAATGTTTAAGGATTTGCTAATACCATGCAGATACGTATACGTATTACTAAAACACTTTTGGGACAGCGTTGACAATAACTAATCATACTTACCGAAAATCTTAATGACACCTGCAATGCAAGAAAGAGAACCTACACATCGATATTTTTTATGTTTATCATGCTATATCACATTTTAATATGTATTAGGTTCAGTTAAGAGAGTAGTTTTACAATTTCAATAATGTTGCAAAAAATTATTCACTTTTTACTTGTTTATGTTTACATTTATGTACTTCGGTATGTATTTAGGATCATTGCTACAAAGTTACAAGTACAGTAAGCTACTTAGATATGTATATATCTAACACTCGTTCTATATCAGTTATTATAGTCATTAGATAAGATATCAATTCAGAAAAGTAAAATATGTCTTCCTTGAGATATGTTCCTTGCTTATAACACTACTATCACTTTAAAATTATATTATCTGTAATATACGTCTTCGTAAGACATAATTATGAGGGAGGCAAAAACGAAGAGGATTCAAGGCAAGGCAACTGAAGGCGTTAATTCGACTTTACTGAGTTAATCAGAATCATAGAACAAAACCACGCACACTTGCACCTAAGAAAATAAACGTTGTTGTCATTTTGTTACATAGAAGTGCATAGAATCTAATATTAAATACTATTTGCTAAATGGTAATAGTGCTCACCTGAAAGTCCACAAAGATATGTCGGGTGTTATAACATTGTAGCATCACTGCATGCATGTATTAGATTTTAAGAGTTGTACTGATGAAAGAAAATCGAGTCACAAGTGTGGAAAGGAAAAGTTAATCTAGCTAAACACCCACTCAATCAAATCAACTCAATGGCACAATCAAGACCATCATCAGCTAACATGAGCAACATCAATAAAGCAAACCTACCCACACAAAAGAGAACAATTAGCTAATAATTAATTGGGGGAATCGATCAACGATTGTGCAATCCCTTCGTTCGTCGCCTCTTCTTTCTAGCCTTTCAATGACTCAACGCACTTGCCAGTCAATCAGAGAATACTTTTGTCTAGTCCTCCTGCAGAGCAGTAATTTAATTCTCATTGCCATTACTTCGATTTCCAAACAGATTTCAATGCACTGAAAAACCATTTAAATGTCTGTAAACTTGATACATTTTATCAAAATTGTAGTAGACGAAAGTAATTTTCGAGTAGACATGTAGTAATACATAAGTAAGTGCTGGTTATAGCATGCTATATTATATTCTATCCCATGTAATCCGTAATAACAGTCAATTAAGCTCCGAAGAAGCTAGGTGTTCTGGTTCTGTGGTGTTTATGACTCTTCAACTTTGTTTAGGTGCATAATGCCTTTTGGATTTCATGATGCAAAGTATGAAACCCAACATGCACGAACTTTAGTTGAAATTATAAGGTAAGTGCAAATGACAAGATTGGAACGGTGAGAATTTTTGCTTCCGAAGAAGTTTTCATGACATGCAACACATTCAATCCAAGATAAAATCTATACAAATTAAGAAAGAAGCTTGTATATATTTACTTATCTAATGAGATCACCCGTAACTTTTCTGAGAAAGGAGGTACACAGCTTAATAATTTTTAGTCGTTTCCCTTTTCTTTAATAGTATTATTAACAATTACAAAGAATATGACAGAATACTAATACCTCAAGTACATATATTTATGTTAACTTTAAAGAACCCGGTCCCATAATCAAAATCTATTTTAAAAATTAACGTTCATCCATATTTTCAGTTTTTGACAAAGATTTTTTTGAACTACCTATGTACATATTATTTTGGGGTTACTTTCAACAATGGTTAGGTAATATTGAGATTATATGTAGAAGGTATGTACCCTGATCTTATTTGGCAAGAAGATATGGGGTTCAACAAAAAATAAATCACAGCACTTGAGCAGAAAATAATATAACTTACTTATGTACAAGCCATAAAAAATTCCAGGCAGGTACTAAAAAATAAGAGCTAAAAAGACAAAGATGACCAAAGGAAAACTCTGAGAATATTTTTTGACACAAAGCTTAGTTGAAATGATCAAGAGTCATAAACAATTTGTATTCGCACTTGATAGCCAAATATGGTCTCCGAGAAAGATAAAGGAGCTGTTGTTGCGACATGAGATATTTCCTTCTCGTTTAATATTCAAACGAATGTTTACAGGAGCAGTTGTTTTCGTCTCTGGACTACGCAATATCAACAAGGCACTAATTGAAAGTAATTCTTGTAAGTAACGAGAATAACAAGGCCTGTATACTTAAACTTACAGAATGTATATGGAAATATTAAATGAAAACAGTAGGACAGGATACTTATAATTTCTAGCTTCCAGTTTTATTTCCCTGGCTTTACAAGACATCATCCTTAATCGTCGTATCCTGGAGCATGGTTATGTTTTCATAGAGCAGTAATAAAGGTTGAGCACAAGTCTTTAAGTGAAATGAAGGGTACGGCATAAGAAAGGATGGGCCTGGTAATTAAAAAGTGATGAAATCTAAACGAAGCTAAATGGGAGGGTCGCATGTCTCATCTCAACGGAAAACGAGAGAAAAGTTGAAATGGTCAATGAGTAGAGCGCTTTCTACTACTGTCTACTCTGAGCACGTCTTATGCTCTTATGTTCTACAGAATTACGGGCAGATATATAGATATAGTTAGGATATGAGAGAATGTGACGGACGACTTTGGTTTGGTTTGGCTGTCTTGTTGAAGAGATGAGATGAGAGCATGTCGTTTCCAGCGGAGTTCAGTAGTAGAGGAAAGTCAAGGTGTGGCAGTCAAATCAAAATCAAGTAGCCGAGCTTGCCGTAGGAGATCGAAAAACTTGTTTTAAGCTTCCCCTGCCTGGCAAATTCTTTATAGTAATCCCCATGTTATGGTAAATGTGGTTGTTATGTTTTCTGAACCTTTTTCTTTCTCTCTCTCTCTCTCTCTCTCTCGGTGTGTACATTACTTATGATACATTTATTTATTGACGAAGCAATGCAATCTGTAGTGGAGGCTGATAGAACCGTGTTGTTTCTCTTGGAAAAGGATTTTTCTTTCATCTCTATATGCCAGAAAGAGTTGCTGTTAAAAAAGTAGCATAGAGTTTGCTTTAGCAAGTTTACATGCATGTCAAAAGCCAGGATTATAATGTACCTATTTACTATTTACTTACTCATGTCATGTCATATCCATATAAAAATACAAACTGGAGGAGACCACACAAAGCTTACTATAGTAAACAATTTATCAAAGCTCAACACACTTTTACTCATCTAACTTAGGCATTCCTTGATTTCCTTATAAGTACTCAATATAGTCCTATTTACATTATCTAATACTCTGCCACTCTTTTTATATCCTTAGCATTGCGATAAAACTGCCTTTTCGCTACTACTCCTTACATAACTCGTTAGTTTCTTTTTGTTTTACTATCGAATGAATGACATGATAGTGCTCAAAGATCCTGATCCACATTATAATATATGACAGGACTTTGTTCTCATTTTTCTGCAAATGCCTTTAACAAAAATGCTTCTTTAGACACAACCTACAATTATAAATTGTTCTTAATGATAAGCTGATCTCGAATTAATCTGTCATCATCAAGACGGTTAGCTATAGTAATAAGCTAGATTTTCTATCAAACAACTAATAGCTAAAACATTTAACTTAATTAACGAATCATCAATCGACTGATTGTTTCACGAAAAGAGTATGAGTTACGGACATCTGATCCCGTCATCATCAGTACCTTTCAGTGATGATAAGAACACCTTCTTGGATAACTAGTAATCTATAATACTAAAACAAGTCATATCATAGTAAGAGCTAGAGGATTCATTTCACAGAGCAAACATTAAGAAAATCAGAAGATAGAATTCCCTTTGTGTGTGCAGAAAAGAGGCTGTGAAATGACAATGGCAGGGGGTCAACCTCTTAGGTGGAAACCAGCTTAAGAGTTCAAATACAAGCCATATTTTAGTTTTACTATTGCTTATCGAACATTTCGTTGTTAAGTTTATGACGGTCTAACATGAGAGCGAAAAAGAAAGCAAGGCTGTACTTGCTTCTCTTTAGTATTCACAATTGCACACAAGAAGGTACTGACGGTGAGATTTAAGTAGATAGAAAATAAATGAAAACTGATGTGTCTTGTATCCCGTTTAGTGATACCTTACACCTATAGCCCAAGAGCAAGGCTGAAAATTATGTATTTGCTGATGACGTGTTTATTGCATTTCAATTTGTTAGCTCAACCCGTATTAATTTACAATAAATATCAAATATGTTTGCTCAAAAGCATTTTATGACCCTTAAAACCAGTAGAAAAAGTTCCCTTACTATCCTCTGGTTCAACGGAGTGCTAATAGAATGTGGATTTTAAAATGCATTAAAGTCATCCAATGCTATTTTATGGAAAGGAAAGAACAGGAAGAAAGGGCCGATTATTTTTTTAAAGGAATGATGCGAGAAGTTTATAGGATTACAAATCCTCAGGAGACCTCGATAGGTTATTGTAATATTCTTAATTAATTGTCTTGAAAATCATAAAGAACTCGTATTTGCATAATATTAATGCCTTAACTGCAATACTAAGTTATACTTATATCCCAGAGATCAGTCTTAAATATATAATGTAAACATCGTGATTTAGGGAAAATAAATAAGGAGCTTTTTTATCACAGTTGTTTTATTTTGTATAACCTATTTATTTTATCTGAAAACGGTAAATATTATATTTTTAAAGAGTATTTGTGGTAATGATGGTACGGATCCCTTATCATATCATAGTAATATATTTTCAATTCGAATGTACAGATATTACACAGTAGACACTAAAGTTTTTGGTTATTCATGGCATGTGTGGTTGGTTTATCCTTACCATACTATCGACCTATTACCCTGAACGTGTATGCTAAATGTGATAACTGCCAATTGAACGAAAATGAGACGAGACAACACAGTCAATCCCTTACGCTACACCTAAGTTGTAACATCATTTATTATTATGGATGAGAAGTTGGACGGACGTGGGGGACAGACTGTCGAGAATCTTGATGAATTCATCCTTCATCTCATCATTCAGACTTACTTCTTGGTAAGATATAATAATGATAAGAATAAGCTAAACCTACCGCCTAGCTCTACTCAGCACTGAGACAAGAAAAGAAACAACAGATACCTACTCCACTGCTATTCCAGACGTTCAACTGTTAGAGATAGAAAACATCATGTACTATATAAATACTTAAGTACTTTTGACATACACACTTATTTATGACGTAAATACTAATGCAAAATAGTAACATATACCAGAATTATATACCAGAGTACCAGAGAGTATGTGCCAGTGCCATCCTGCCATCATGCACAATCCGCAGAATAATGCATGTGCATGAAAAGTACAGATAGGTATCTGAGATCTGACTGTACGACTGTACCTCTCTAGGTAAGCAAATCCAACAAGATTTCTGCAATGTATGTCACTATTTCCGACTTGGTAGGTGTTTGTGACTTGTGGCAAATAATATTGCGATTTTAATTATTTACGACAAATTATTTTACACAGAAATTGTTTTCTCTTCCATTTATAGCATACCGACCTGTTAGTTAATCTTTGTTACTTATTACAACCTTTTTATAAATTAAGGGATAATTCTGGTGCAACACAAGAGATGACAATCCTCACTCATGTGGTTGGACATTCACATTATACTATCAGTCAATTTCTTACGAATTCAGTTATAAATGATAATAAAATATTGTTATTTGGATTCCAAAATCCAAGTTCATTCACTGGTAACTGGTAACTCATACTAATTGTGGCATGTCAGGAATTACATGAGGAAACATGTTATATTATTATTCAAACTTAATACGTAAATGTCATCACAGTTGCACTTGAATTGCTGATGATACATACTACATACGGTGTGTGTATTGCACAAAAGTCTTAGTTATCTTGGACTGTATTGAAAAGATTCCTTACTTTAAGACCATAGATGTAGGAGTTCATTACATACAAGTATCTACTCAGTTTTTCTGTGATGCCATAATGATCTTCCCTCAGGCAAAATTCCTACAACACTAATTATAATTAGATCCGTCCGTCTATCTTCTGTGTTCTTCCTGGAATTCTTATTGCACCTCGTAATTTCAGCTAATAATAAGATCAAAAATATAATGTAGAACACCGCCGTCTCGAATGGACACTCTCATAGCTGCCTGCCAACTGTCTCTTTTCTTCACTTTACAGCTCTACATCTACACCACAATACTTACAATTGACAGAGATGGATAAATGAAACTTCACAAACGAAACTTTACATTAACTACAAATACCTTATAGTTTATCACTTATACTATACTTATATTATACGTATAAGCCATCGCTGTCTCGACTTATGTAAATATAATATTATATTAATAAACTATAGTCTGCATATAAATACCTATGTACACATTATATATTATGTAGCATTGCATTAACAGATATCTACACAGGTACAACATCATCATTACATTTGCAACGCGCAATGCTAGGTATGTAGTAGGGTCAATTGACGTGATTCAAATCGACTGCAAATTAAAACCATCAAAAGTATTTTATATCTTTTCTACTTCTAATCTAAGACAATAAAATTGTACTGGGAAGGGAAGGAAACATACTATTCCCTGCAGAATTCTCCCTATTTAGTCATGTGCATTCCTTCAATAAGGATTTGTTGACTTGACTCAAAAATGGGTTACTCATCTTTTGGTACAAAATATTAATAGTAATTGAAAAACAATATAGACTACCATTGTCGTAATATGAAGGTTATTTTAACTTTCTAGTTCGCAAAAAGTGATTTTGCATTAGCACTTTCAACATCTAGATTCGTGGAAGTGTAATCACCATCGATTTCTTGAGCCACAACATGTTCCAAATTAGTTGAGTCCTGAATACTATTAGCAAATATTGAGAGCAAAATGGGAATTCTAAACAGAGATAAATGTACACTTAAGACGTGGTCCATATTGCTCGTTGATAAAATAACGTTGAGCTCATATTCTATATAATATTATATCCTTATGTATAGTTCCATGATATTATCTTTTATAAGAAGATTAAAGCCAGGTGAGTTTAGGCTGAGGTATGGTAGATTGAAGAGATAGAAAGTACAAGGAATGTATTTAGGTAAGACCAAAGTAAGTAAAGAAAAGCGGAGAGATGGTCTGCAGAGATATATTCGGATATGCACAAAAGTTTAGCACGATTTTTCCGCTCCTGTGGTTTCCAATCTGATGATCGAAGGCTTGGCATGAGGAGATCACGATCTCCGTGTGGGCGTTTGAGGCTTCTGTCATAGTCCTGCTTGACTTTAACTTTAACTCTACTGACTTGACTCCTTTCAGTTCTTTTTCCATTAAACATTGCTCAAGTACTCAAATGCGAGCATAATTCATTTAGCATATAACAAACACAAGTAGAGACACAGAAAATACGAGCATAGATTACTCACTATGGAATCGGTCCCTACCTAATGGATCGAAGAGCAAAAGATCAGGACGCAGAAGAAGACAAGACAAAAATTGACTTGACTCCACGACATTACATTACCTTCATGACAATTTCACATCCCATGTGCTTTTTCCTTTTCCAATCCGTAGTCCTTTACTTAGTGAAATGCATTAGAGAGCACAACAGTTTAAGCCACAAGAGCTTTTCTGATTTTAGATTCCGAGTCTTGATCTTGACAGAAATTTATGGAGTCATACTGGGACCGTAAATCACCCGCGACTCTCAGTCACTCCAAGTCCAATCAAAGCGACACTCATCATTCATTCAGGAAGAACGACCAGAAAAACCGTGTCAAACCGATGAATCTCTCCTAATTCGACAATACAGATACGATAACGATACTATTTTTCAACCAAGAGGCATTACGTAATTTATTCTTCATATATCCAATATGTATCTACTTGTATACTGCATACTCTGTAATAATATACAAAATCTAAAGCTATATGCACATAACCTCGTCAACACTGACCAGAGGAAACTTTCCTTGTTCTGTCCCCTAGTACAACCTACTCACCTACCCCTATGCTATTCCCTATCAGTTTGAAGTTTAATAAGTATCATCTTTGGAAGTGAATGTTACTTTTTAATATCATATTGTTATATGTAGTTATAATCTTTAGTAAATTGCATGCATGAAATAGTTTACTACAGATATTAGAGCGAAACGAGAAGAAAAATAATTAGCATAAGACAACCAATTTAAAAATAAAATCCTAGCAAACAATTGTAATGGCATTGGTGAACACGGTATACTATAGCTAGATTGTCCCCTGTCTTGTTTAGCCCACGTGAATTTATATTGTATATATAAATACAGTCAACACAACGTTATGATATTGTGTCACCGATGTATTGAAAATATAATTCTATAAAAAGAAAGCAGGCGCCTAAAAATCTGTCCTAATAAGACTTGGCTTTCAAAAACTTTTACCCTAACCATAAATTAGCGCAATTGAGCATGAAACAGACCAGAACCAGAGCAAAAGTCACCTACACATAGGAAGGAAAAGATAATATTATTTCATAGTAGCGAGGCAGACCACCCCAGACGGGATAGTGTTATTCAATTTTAATAAATGGTTAAACATTTTCGTTTTCTTTACGTTATACAATTATTTGCCATGCAATGCTTTTTTACATTTGCGTACACATGCATATCCTCAGGTGCACTGATTACTACCGAAAGTATTTTCAGACACTTATACTAATTTTACCTACTGAGTGCATGAAATAATTATGCTATTGTTTCTATTATTTTTAGCGTTTGTCTTGTTAGAAATATCCAAGTACTTAAGTACATATCTACACAGATCCAAAATACAAAATGTATCTGCACAAAAATTACATGAAATAGTCTGTCAAAAATAATATTATTTTAAGCTTCAAAGATATGTAGATACATTTAGACATATTGTACAAATATTAAGAGTGTTCCTTGATTGCATGATAGCATCTCATCAAATTCTTGAGAAAACTCACCCCATATCCCACTAACTAACTACACATTTTACCCACGGCATACGTGTTTGGAACGATCGGATGGATCGGGTGGATAGTGTCAGTTTAAAATTTCATCCTTTTTAATTTAATAATGTCATGTTCTTAAGGGCTTATTATCTGGTATGTCCCAAGTCCCAGCCCAAAGTATGCATGTACTGGTAATCAACATAAATAAGAGTAGGAGTAGAGCTCTTTGAATGCTGAAAGAAAAAAGCAGATAGGTACCTGCTGACTACCAAGGCTGGTACAGTGGTACCTACATCACCAGAACTACCCGTACTTCGCATCAAACTAGAGAGAAACTAATTACACTTAAACTTTTTAGTTTACGAATAGTGAGTTTCTTGTAAACTCGAAGGGCAGCAGCGGTTAGTGGAAAAAGTCTACTATATTTAATACTAATCTGTATCAATTCTGTGCGCGGATTTTAGTGCAAACCGTAGGCTTGCCATGGGAGCGGTACAATGTCTTATACTGCCAAAAATTTTAAGACATGAGGGAAGCAGTTAACGACTTTTACATTACCATTGTATTTAAAACAAATGGTGGAAGCTGTAAGCAATGTTTTAATAATACCTTTGTATTTAGCATACCGTTGAAGCGGTATACAGCTTCCTATACTTCTGATGTGTTTTACAAATAGCGGAAGCAGTATACTACCGATGTGTTTTACAAATAGCGGAAGCAGTATACTACCGATGTGTTTTACAAATAGTGGAAGCCAGTACACTACCGATGTGTTTTGCAAATAGTGGAAGCAGTATACAATCTTTATATTACATAAGTACCATTGTATTTATACTAATATTTAATGCATGACAGAAGCAGCATGTAATGTTTTATACTACAGCAGTATGTAACAAAGGATAGAAGCAGTGTGCAAAAAGTGAATTCTTAAAAATATAATATAAGGTAGAGACAGTATATAATTTCTTTTATACTACCAAGATAACTTAATAGAAACGCAGTAGCAATATCTTATGTATAGGTACTTTTTCCATATTCAACAATAAGTAAGCGCGCAATAGGGTTTGTCCAATATGTATCCAATGTCGCAATAGGCAATTTCCAATAGGGTTTGTCACCGGCGCGGCGCGACCTAAAGGCACTGTTGCTGCATAGTTTGGTCAACCTTAACCTCCGTCAATGCGTTCGAGAGTTATGGTGCAAATTAACGGACGGACATATGGACAGAATGTGTGGGTCCATTCCATATAATCACCAGTGGGCGAGCTAAAACTTATAGACAAGAATAACGTATAGGATAGATATAGTATAGTATACTTACCTTTTGCGTATCACGTTGCCCCTTTGAATTCTTTGGGAACTACCATCTGTACTGAAATAGGTACAACAGTGTGTGTGTAGGTATTTAACTAGGTATTTATTTGTTCTGCATATTACAATATACATTGATCATGATCATCAAGACGATGTCTAAAATACTATTCA
>JABASI010004122.1:0-14730 GCA_019776505.1 Tomocerus nigrus | reverse complement strand
AAGTGTCCCTGCACATGCGTGAAAGAACTGCGATTTTGCGATCTCAAAGATCTGCGAGCAACTTGAGTTGACCTAATATTTATAGGAAAATGCTAAATTGAAAATCTGCTAATCTTAGACTATTAAATAATGTGCCAATTTATGCGATTTTCAGGCGCTTAACATCGACATATCATCTCTACTGGACCATGAATCAGGTTTTGAAGAACTTTAGTAATTTGGACACTCCTGAAAACGCGAAGGATAATTCGTCTGGGACAGTTATTCGTCGTAACTACCAAAATTCCCTTCTGAATCCAGTTCCTCAAGATTGGACTTGCGATGATATTGGTGTACCTATAATATTCTGCACTTGCTACCCCCGTCAAATTTTGGACCCTACAGTTCCCATTCTCAAAGATGCATCTGAAAAAGCTTTAAGTTATGTGAACTCACTATTGCCTATGGACGTCTGTGCAGAATTGAAATTAGGGCAAATAGTCAGCGGATATATTATGGACAAAAGCAACAACATGATAACATTTGTAATCTCCCTAGTTAGCGATCCTGGAAAATTTTCACTAGAGGCTTACGTTGATTACAATGTACAAAGTAGGAGTTTTGGTGACAATTCTACCGCCACTATTCAGCGAACCAGTAAAATCAACAGTGATGTTAGTTGTGTGAAAAGTCCTAGATTGGAACTATTTTGCTATTGCAAGTGACTACATACCTACGTACCATATCTACATAAAATTTACCTGGTTAATTTAAAATTAACTTGCATATATTTTATTTTTACGGTTGTTACATCATTATATACATTTGCAGTGTTAAGATATAATATGCCCGGCATGGCCAATGTTATTCCATACTATTCGGTGATTCAGATAAAGACAATGGAAAGTGAAACAATGAAATTTATGGTGTGTAATAAAAAGTAGTGACGTGACATAATTCCATGTACTGAAAGCTCTTATCAATTCCAGTTACCACTATGCATAATGTAATGTATCTGTATAGATAGACTTTACACATGGCTACATACATGCATGGCCACATGGCACTGACGTACACATTTATAAGCTAAATATATCCATGTAAATCCTATATCAATGAAACCATGTTATCAGTACTTGCAGGCAGTGGATTTATTATATTGTCAGGACAGGATTTAGGATAGGAATGTAGTCTCATGCATATATGGAAGATCGGATGTCGATGCTATACTTTGACTTACTTTATCGCTCAGGAAAAGCACTTTTTTGCTTTTATGTGTAACATGAATGATTAATTCGTAATCACTGATATTCGTTTTCCAATGACAGTAATACTATACTCTAATGTCTCTAATGACTAAACTTTGCATTGTGTCACCAATCAATTATTTATATTTAGTAGTAGAAGCCTCAGTATGTAGCAGTAAGCATCTTGTGGGTATGACATAATTTTAACGCAAGCAGACAACGCTCTACCACTTGCAGCTTTTCGGATAGATCGGTTTTGTATAATTTTATTGTCTGTGGCAGCACTCCTTTCCTTGTGCATTCATTTAATTGACCAAAATTATACAATAATTATTCGAGCAATTAATTGGACCACAGAACCTGTTGTGGCCCAAGTTTGATATTGGTTATCTATAAGAAAGGCAATTCCAGAATAATATAGTTGCTAAATGCTAACAATTTATTAAGCATAGCAAAATGTATTTTGCCATTTTAAAAGCATGCCTTATACTACTCTTCCTACGGAGCACCATAGGTAATGAATGTACCGACGTAAGTTTCTCATGTATATTTTCTCTTATTATTATCGAAGGATTTAGAACTATATGTGATATTTGATTTTATTCCATGATTCTATACTTAATTGCAGATGAGATTCCTTGAAAACAGATACACCTGTCCAAACAGTAGTGAACAGGAGTATTTCCCAGTGAAAGGCAGTTGCATATTGTTCATAAAATGCATACGACACAATGAAGTTGGAACTACAGAACTAACAGAACACTTACCTGTTTTCAAATGCATTAGTGGAAGAATATTTGATGGGACAAAGTGTGTTCAAGTTAATTCATCGGCAGATGTTCATAACTGCCCACAACGACGATGTTTCCCTCAAGGTACACATCTTACACACAAACGCTAACAGAATTATTTTATGGGCCGTACAATGTGCTTTAGTTAAATTCTCATATGGGTGCTGATTGTTTAAACAGAGTCTAATTCTAATCAAAAGGAAAAACAAGACAAAGAGTATGAATCTGCAATAAAGGTCGAAACAATGCACCAAGCACATGTTTCGTCATCAAGAGAATCTGACTATTTTTTTCAAATTGATCAAAATGGAGCCACAGCCAGTTCCAGTCTCATTTCTTTTAGTAAAATAGTCATCAGTGTTTTTCTCATAGATTTTATATTTGTAATTTGTATTCTGTAGAGTTTTTTGTGTATTTTTATATTGTGTGTACAAAGGTTATTTATTAGTAACTTGTTTTTATAGTGTGTGAACAAAATAAACAATTTAGATTCATTATGTTTATAGTTTTTGGAATATAGTAACTCACACTGTTACAGTGAATTCGATCGGTGTAGGAACACCAGGTTTAATGAAATAATATATTATTTGTATTACCAGCTCACGTGAATGTACTTACGGAAAATCTGACTACCTATACTTATGTTTTGTGTATCTACCATGTGCCTTCACTTCGGTTTCATTATTTGCATGCAACCTGGCTATTCCGTTCCATGACAGATTCAGATATTTAATGTGTGTAAGTGTGTCGTGTTTACATTACAATTACAGTGTTCTGTGTAATGTCACACTATATGCATTCCTTCATTTCGTGATTTATATTATTGTTGTATGTCTACCTTGAAATACGCATTTCACACAATGTTATGCTCATCTAATCTTTACTTACTGTCCCCAATGCAATGGATCCATAATTCTATGTACCATATACGTATGCACTATCCATTTTAAAAGTGCATTGTAAGAAGAGTTTTTAATAGCAATTTGCAACAACAGAAAATAAAGGTATACATATCATGAGAAATGTTTAGCAAGTTATAAAGCTCTATATACTATAGTAATTTGTGTATATACATATATTGTCAGTTATAAAGAGTATCAATTGAGATTTTGCGTGCTTTACATATACATTCCTTTGTTCTGCAACTCAATTATAATTTACATCTTGAAAGCGTATGATTACATTAAAAACTGAACTATGCGGAACCCAAAATAGTGCGTCATCCATAACTCCACTACAGAACTATGCATTTGAATGTATATTTTGTATTTATTTACAAGATAAAAATGATGATAATATTCTTTAAAAAATAGCTACTTAACCTTACTGTCTCTAGGCATTGTTAGGTAGGTTAAAGGTACCTGCTTGATTTCCGCAAACATAAAAATTTATAAGGAAATTGGAGGAACTAAATCCGTGTGAGACGTAGAATTGAGGTGAAGAAAAAAAAGTTGTGTTCATTTTCACTGTTCAGTCCCATACACTTAAATTAATGAATAAAATGATTGATGATAAAAGTTTTGTATTCAGTTCCTTCCATGTCTGTAAATTCGTTTTATATAGTGCTTGCTACTTGTAGTATGTTGTTGACACTTATGCGAAATAAATGTCAATTTGCAACTAAAACTTGGAAATATGTACATTGATAATCCTATTTCATAAAATGCTACACAAATAATGACTGTGATTATGTACATACGCGACATATTATTATTATAGGTACCACTAAACTATTATTGTACTACATTAAGAATATTAAGAAGATAACCTACATTTATAATTCTATCTGATAAATAATAAGAAAAAATCTGATTATCTGTATACCAGTGCAGTAGCATCAGTAATAATAATAATACACTTTTAACATTCGCCAATATTATTTGCAAACCTTTTATACGAATATTATATACCTAATAAGTACGTATGTCCATGTTTACGTAATATAATAACTATAATCATATCTGCAACATTGCATGCTTTATACACAAATGCAGACAGCCACATTAGTCACAATGCATTATGGTTATTATGACATATTGGGCAAGTGATTTGAAATGAAATGTAGCCAAATTCCCTTTGTCTTTGTATACTGATATGACTATTGCATGCAATGCACGTATTCACATTTTCAGGTATTTATATTTATAGTTTATAACATATAAAATATATGTTTACCTTACCAGCAAATGTTTCATATTCATGCTTGAGACTAAGAAAAGAGTACCCAAATCAAATGCCTAGTTTGAGTATCCTATCCACGTATAAATACTTAAAGTTTGTCTGTTTTATTAGTCTTAGACTCTTAGTACCATACACATACACCATACACACGATATGTTGTATGGTTGAATGAATTACCGAAACGTAATTAGAGGGGAGTCATTATTTTTTATTTTACAAGCAATGCAATTATCAGTCGATCTTGTAGCAGTGGCAGTGACTACAAAATTACAAAAATTAGCCTTTCGCCGGTGCAACGGTGGTTATTTATTCATCTTGAGACATTTTAATGAGTTCTTAGTTCTATTCTAAGGCACATATGCACGATGTGTACTCAAACACCTCTCCATGGGATATTAATGGTAAAGACCACGGACGTAAGCGACAGGAGGAGGTGTATTAGTGAGCGAAGAAGATCTGGAAGAGTTACTAAACCCAAAATTAAAGGAAAAAAGTTGAAAATGTGTAAAATATGGTGGTGGAATCCACATTTACATTCCTTTGTAGGAGATTTCTGTAAAAATACGAGCATAGGAGGACTTAAATTCTTGACAAAACGAAAAGTACACATTTCGGAACGGTATTGTTCTTTTTTACATTTTGCAATCAGACAAAAGCAATTAAATATAAAAGGTATGGGTAAATGTATTGTACCCTGAATGCATTTCCATTATACAGAATTTATATTTTGCATCTACTTTCGGTCACCTCCAATTAATTGTCTCGAGGTACCTATTCAAGTTAATTCTATTGTGCCATTTTTAACCCCGTAAATGAAATATAGGCATAGAGAATCTTAGAATCAACTGAATTCCAAGATTCTCTAAATACTTACGTACGCTGGTGTAAGTTTGCGTTTGGAGTTGACTGAATTTAGAAAAGGGTGAAACTGGAAATCGCAAGTATGTGGTATTCTCTGGGTATTCATTGTCTTAGGTATATAATTATTATTAATTATATAAAACTTTTAGTCTATTTTGGCTAATTTCCTTTCTGGTTGGAGTGGCTGCAGCGGCATACCTGATCAATGGTATATATGAACGGTACCAGAACATCCCCGTCGTTGTGACATTTGGCTCCGAGGAAAAACGCCAATATGAATTACCTTTCCCAGGTTATTTTCTTACAGAGTATAAAAGTATGCATATGTTGCAGTCAGTTTGTACAGTTGGGGAGCAAATAAAAGTACCTACTACAGACAGATAGTTGTACATAAATTTTATTTCGAGTAGAGTCGTTATAATTAAATTAAAGTAAGTCTTTTTAATTAAAGTAGAGTCATTATTTTTATTTTAAGAGTTTTTATGGTCAATTAAACTGGTGTCATCCTTTTCTGACAGATGTTGAAGTGTACATTGAGATAAAAATGCAATAATGCCTCCAAAATTTAATTTTACACTACATTAACAGTTCGAAATGTCACTTTTCCAAATTTTCGAGTTTAACATCAAATTAATAATTACCTTTCATCAGATTAAATATTTAAGAATATTTTTTATCAAATTTTACACCTCCATATCTGCCGGAAAAGTAACTTACATGATCGTAAAAACTCTATTATGGAACTTTAAAATAAAATTGATGAACAACCTTACTAGTAGTACATATATGTAATATGCCCCCGTCTAGCGTCTGTACAAACTGACTGCAAAATATAATGCTAGTCATGTGTAAAAACAAAAACGGTAGGTAGTGTAAAATAATTTTATTGCACTGATCATGCACAATATAAAAATAGTAAAATCTATTTAGCATTATTTTCTTGAAAGTATTCCATCATTAGGTAAATAATTATGCATATTTTTGTCTTCAGCTTTCACTATATGCAATATGAACAAGTTTCCAAAACGTGAGTATGAAGAATTGGAACGGTAAGTTTAAAATATGTACCTCGTAACACTCGTGAAACAAAATCAAAAATGGGTTGAAGTAAAAGACGGAAAATAAATGGCTAAAAATATAATGTCAATTTACTTACAGACGCCACAGAAATGCACGACAAAAAAGTGATTCAATTCTGGAACAGAACAAAACATCGGATATTTCTTTGGAGGAAGAATTACTTTTTGCCAAAACGCTTTGCAGAATTCAACAAAGCTTCGCTCAAACATTCAATTACTCAAGCAGCCGTGGTAAATTTTCGATGCATGTTAATGGAACTATACACGGGCAAGACAAGAGATCTACATTGATTAGATATATGTTCAACGTAAATTGCAAATATATTATCCGTATCTGTAGATAAAGAGATATAAATATGAAATACAGATTAGTACATTCTTAATATTTCTGATATTCATATTGCTTTGCAAAAAAACTAACGTCACCTTGTTTTCAAGAATACATTACAATGTGACGAAATCATCCGACTTTGTTCATGGGGATCAAAAATATTTAATTGTTCCATTCTTTTTCAAAGGAGTGCCACAGATTTTGGCAGGTAAACTATAAACCTCATTTTAATGCAATGAGTTTACTAATGATGATCATGTGATGTTCAATGATAATGCGTGTTAATGTGTTATATTTATTAGTTGCTGTTCCTTCAATATGCTTCCTCCAGAGCTAATGTTTACTTCAGGAAGGAAAAAGTAAGTCTCCATTATGTAAGGTATAAATATTTATAAAAATAGATTAACTGTTGGGATCTACATACTAAAACTTTGAGACAGTCCTCTCTGGACAGAAGAAGAGATGAACGGATGGAGGCAATGGAAATATTCTGAAAATTGGGCAATTCTTGAAGATTATATTACGTTCCCCCGCAGACAACTAAAAGCTGGATCTTCATATGGACTATCAATATTGGTTGATCCCAATATTAATGAATATTTTTGCCCCGTCGCTGACTCAGTCGGTTTCCGGTTTGTTATACATAGTCCTCTTGAAAGGGCTCAAGTTTTTAAAAAAGGAGCACCTTTGGGTGTAGGTGCGGAAATGTCCATCAAAATTGTACCTGAAGTCATACTAGCTGATCCTACGATTAAAAATTTTGACAGGGTACGAATAATGTTCACGAGTTTACATTTTTAATTAGTATAATATCTATATTGATATTTCTCTTTTTATGTACCTTATTATGTAATAACTGCAAAATAAACTACTAAATAACTACTGTAAAATTGTAGAAAAAGCGGAAATGCGTTTTAGGAGACGAAGTGACATTGAATATGTTTCGACCTTACACCAAGGACAATTGTCTGGATGAGGTTTGTCCTGAATGGATATTAATTTTACGATTACAATATTTCTATACTCTTCTGGAAGAATATTTTTCTTTGACGAATTGGTTTGTATATTTAAGTGCATCGGAGATATCATTGCTGACAACTGCAGTTGTATTCCCTACACAAGCCCATGTGAGTTATATAAAATAATATTATATTTTTTAAAGCTACTTGTTTGAAAAAATTATTCCCTGGCAGCTAGAAAAAGGGTGAAAATGTGCATCAAACAGCACGATATTCGATGTATTGATAAAATTTCACGTAAGTATTATTTAAGAGCGTTTTCAACTGATTTCGTATAAAATTTTGCATCCTATAATAAAATCCAACTTTTTTGAATTGTAATTTGATGAATGTAGACAATTTGTACGAACTTGATCAAATTGAAGTGCATTGTGGCCATTGTGCATCCCTTTGTGAAAATATCTTCTATAAGTTTCATTTCACGCAAGCGAAAATACAAGACGCAGCTGCTTTATGGAAAAATCGTTCGCCAGAACTGGAAATCCCAAAATGGTTTGTAATTTGTAACAGTTTGAGCAAACTTATCAAATTATAGGCCATTTACTCCTTTCAAGCATTTATTTGTAGGTATTTAACTTAAATTCCAGGGCTGGTCACAACATGTCAATAGTACACCTTTACTTCAACATTGATGGTACAACTCCAAGGTTGCGTACACGTTTACATGGCCTTACTGATCTAATAGGTATTCATGTATTTAATACTACTCAACTTATCTAATGTAAGTTGTACAACTGCATTTTTATATTTTGAGAGATTTGTATGTATTTTGTCTTGGATTTTGTTAACAGCCAATACTGGAGCCATTCTAGGACTTTGCTTAGGAGTTAGCGTTATTAGTATAGTGGAAACTATTTATTTCTTCACTTTAAGGATTTCTTGCATAAAAATTAGAAGAAAAACAATGGGCTATCGTGTTGCAAATATTTTCTGGGTAGCTTTTCAAAAATATAAATTAAAAGGCACGGAGAAGAAAAATAGGCATGTTACTTTCATCGATATATGATATGAATCTACAAAATACATCCATGAAAAATATATAATCTCTAAAAATAACAATAGGTAAAAACTCCATTTTAACAATAATATAAAATATTCCATAATCTACAAAATATTTTTTGAAAACGTAGTTAGTAGTCATTCTTATGAAGCTACATTGATAAATAAAGGTTGTCTGCTTCCCCGGATGTGTTCTCGTATCACATTTATTTCAACCAGAACCCGAAATAAAACATATATTATCATTCTCTTTAAATTATCTATTAGCATATTTTGCGAATCTACTCGTATATCTGTATTTGCGTATATCACAAACAGCTTTATTGAGTCTTCCTTTTCCTAAAGTAAGCTTTCTTGAAGAAGTCGACAAACAAATAAAAGTACGTGGCATACATTGTCAATGCCAAGTAGATATTCCTTTCACGTCTGTCACAACGTTCACCGGAATCTGCAAGCAAATGACAAATTACTCATTAATTCTACCTCAAATTGTGCGAATACTAACTAAATTAGGAACCCATAACTAAAGACTGCCCCCTTTGTTATATAGTTTTGGGTTAATTATTAGTGAATCATTAGAGGCCAGTGACAAGCAACATAACTGAAGTATACTTACAAATTGCTCTCAGGGAATAGACATTAACGAAGGTTCCCATAATCATTTGAGAGATTTGGAGCAGCGTAACGCACATAGCCAGTTTTCGTGGAAGTTTTACTCCTGCAGCCTAAAAGAATTTTTCCGATTCGATATTAAAGTACGAATTAAAGAATTACATAATGAATAATTTAGAAAAATCGGCGATTTCATATTTTGTATGTACCCTCAGCCCGTAGTATGTGTACATCAGACTGTGCACGAAGTAATTCATGGCCATAAACCAACGGTGACCTGAAAATATAAAGCAGAGTCATGGTTAACCTTTTTGCATAACTTTTGAAGATACACAATGTAGAAGACATACGTTAGTTAACTACTTACAAGGATCGTGAGCGTCATATGAAAACCACGTGTAGATCATAACTGACACATGATGATATGGATGCAGAAATATTAAAGGCTGCTTCCGTAAAACAATGAAAACCGTGTCGCCCAGTTCGGCCACTTTCGAAAGGGTCCCCATCCATCGTCATATGAAAACCATGTGTAGATCATAACTGACACATGATGATATGGATGCAGAAATATTAAAGGCTGCTTCCGTAAAACAATGAAAACCGTGTCGCCCAGTTCGGCCACTTTCGAAAGGGTCCCCATCCAAGCCCAAAATGCAAATGAGTATGTAAGTCCATCTCTAAATAAATAAAAAAGTATATTCGATTACAGGATATGGGTAGTTACATTTCCGGAAACACCAAATTAACAAATTCACGTATTATAATCCACTTTAGGGAGCAAGAAAATTAATGTGTCCAAATCAAGAAACTAGAAAATTATTAGCCGATTACAGGAAACTAAAATTTAATTAACTCATTTCAAGAAACAAGCGTAAAATTAATTTATCATTGATTGCAAGAGGCAAGCAAGGCAAGTGCAAAATTAATTTTCCCTGATTTCAAGAAACTAGTAATGTGTCCAAATCAAGAAACTAGAAAATTATTAGCCGATTACAGGAAACTAAAATTTAATTAACTCATTTCAAGAAACAAGCGTAGATCGAGGAAACTAGAAATCAGTTCACCCATTTCAAATTAGAAAATTAATTTTAATGATTTCAATTAATTCAAGAAGCAAAAAATTAATTTATCATTGATTGCAAGAGGCAAGCAAGGCAAGTGCAAAATTAATTTTCCCTGATTTCAAGAAACTAGTAATAATTTTTATTGATTTCAAGAAACAAGAAATCAATAATTTTTATTGATTTCAAGAAGCCCGAAATTAATTTTTATTGATTTCAAGAAGCCAGAAATTATTTTTTATTGATTTCAAGGAGCCACAATTTTTTAAATTTATTTTAAGAAACTGGATATTAATGTCATTGATTCCAAGAAACGGGAAATTAATTTTTATTGATTTCAAGAAACGGGAAATTAATTTCATTGATTTCAAGGAACAGAACATTATTATTTTNACGGGAAATTAATTTCATTGATTTCAAGGAACAGAACATTATTATTTTTTGATTTCAAGAAACGGGAAATTAATTTTTATTGATTTCAAGAAACCGGAAATTAATTTTTATTGCTTTCAAGAAACGGGAAATTAATTTTTATTGATTTCAAGAAACCGGAAATTAATTTTTATTGCTTTCAAGAAACGGGAAATTAATTTTTATTGAGTTCAAGAAACGGGAAATTAATTTTATGGATGTCAAGAAACAACAAACAAGGAAATTCATTTTTATTGACTGCAAGAAACATGAAATTAATTCTATTGATTTCAAGAAACAAGGAAATTAATTTTTATTGACGACTGCAAAAAAACAAGAAACATGAAATTAATTTTTATTGATTTCAAGAAACGGGAAATTACTTTTAGTGATTTCGATTTTCAAGAAACAGGAAATTAATTTCATTGATTTCAAGGAACAGTAAATTAATTTTTATTGATTTTTAGAGACAAGTTTACTTCTCTGTTTTCAAGAATCAATAAATTAATTTGTCCATTTCAGAAATTAAATTCAGCAGCGAAATTCATATGAATTTCTAAGTAGTGCGTATTGGCCTTTACATGACATGTATAATATTTTCGTTTATGCATAATATTTTGGTTTACCACGTTGTTTCAAAATTATTTTAAATGAAGTCATTTTATTAATTTAATCTGGTGTTAGGCAATTTTTAGTCAAATACAATAGAATAATAATTATTATTCGGAGTAACGTAGTTGCTCTGTATGCGTTTATTATATATATCTGTCTGTCCGTCCGTCCATTTTCACGATTATAACTTTATGACGGATTGACATACATCATCGTTCAAATTTTCTGTGTGTCATCTAGAGGTCAATTTGTAGAACTTACCATTGGGTCAGTAGGTCCTCGGCATTATGTCCGTTTTGTAATTATTATTATTCATCTGCATTTTTGTAGTTATGCACGGTATATGATAAAAATATAAAAATATTATTAATATAATAGTTGGCGGGACTGTCCATACTAATATTATAGGTATTTATGCTAATTAATTACTAAGTTATTTTCCTATAGCTCTTCATCATCATCACAAATGCAAATGTGCTAAATGAAATGCAAGTAAAAATTAATAAAAGATTACAAGCAAACGCTTACTGAAGACAAATAGATTTGTGTAGTCCATTAGGCTGCATAACCGAATTAAATAATTCGGGTGCTGTCCTCCAAAACGCGACTATGGAAAACGCAGCTAGGAAAACATTCCAAGATATTAGAGATTTCCGTATTTTGTGCGCATCTTGGTTTGCCATCCATTTTCTTCCAAGTAAAATAAAAGTGATATACACTGCCGTAAAAACCAGACTTAACGTCCAATTTCTTCCCATCCAGGTTCTCCAGAATGGAAAATCAAACTTTTCCCATTGGTAAATGTTCATGTAATCAGGATCACTGACAAGTGGTGGTTCTGTTAAATTATTCATGTTTAGAATACAGGTGTTAAATAGAGTTCTCCTAAATGGGTAGATGGAGATGGAACGAACGCACAGTTGTAGTAGGTACTGTTTTATTAGTATTGCATAAACCTAACCCAATATAAGAAGATTAATCGCTAATCAGCCTTGTGTTGATACTTTAGACTCTGTGACTGCACACCAAGTGGAAACGTCAGCAACTGCTAGCTATTTGTAAATGATTCTATTTCTATCTCCAGTCAAGAAAATTATTACAAAATTACAATGAAGGATAGACAAGGTCGGAATCGATGAGAATATTAATATGTGATCTGATACGTCAGTAATGCACTAAAGAGCCTTTATTTCCAGAATGCAGGAGGAAATAACACGTGCATATGACAGTAAGATTTACATTTACCGACTGCCCTATAAAGACTGCTGGAGATTTTATGCGGAGAACTGGAACTTCGTGAGATCGATGATGCCTGCGATTAAATATACCTACTACTACGTAGCCACTCCACCACTCACTACTACTGCACTGAATTGTACTAAGGTCTGCACTCAAACTCTCAACTTCTCAAGTTAGCGGGTGCTCTGTATATCTCCAGGCTCCAGTCTTGATATTGTCATTCATATAGTTTTAGTCTTGCGAAGTGTGCGAATCAAGGACTTCTGAACAACAACGGAAAGAGAACGAAGAAGTTTTTGCGAGACCATGACCATCGGTATGGGTGCATCTGCCTGCTAAAAATGACACCTCTCTCTTAGGGTGACCATAATATTAGTTTGAGAAAATGGGACAATGGGAACCAATTCCTAACTCGCACTCTATTCAACCTTCAACATTTTATTTTACTCTCACATGCATGCTACATGCATTTGCTTATACTTTTTACAGCATCTATTGTTACATATTACATTACGCTACGCTTACAGGCTTACATAAAAACATTATCTTTTTATCAATAGTAAGCAGCTTATGTTCTTCTAGTGGGCTCAGGTACTATCGTTTCAAATTTTAATCCCAGAATCTGCTAATTTACACTGTGTATTATTATTATTGTTTACACTTAGGTATACTTAATTATTTAATACACTTTACTTGTTTACACCTTCATTTCATATCAAAAGCATTGGAACTTTGGAAGCCCTAGTCCTCCGAATGCAATTTATATTATTCTGACTTTCTGACCACTTTTTTATCAGGGAATATTGTTGGCCGACTTTCAGACAATTTTTACATGTTGAGAATGCTACGCTACTTATGTTTAGTTATATTATAATGTTTTTAGTATATACCTATTGAAAGTTAATTCACTAATAAATAACTAATACTTTGACTCTGACGGGTATAAACCTACAATTTTTCTATTATCGCCAGTACTGGAAAATGAATGATAATGTACGTGAAACTATTTTCAAATCAAATGTAAAACTATTTTAGCAACTCTATATTATACATAATACAGATAAATGATTGTAGGTACAAGCGTTGAAATTGAAACACACAATATCCATATCTGTTGTGTTGTGATCGTATAGTAAAATAATAAAAGTACCAATTTTTCGTCTATCACTATGTACTATCAGCATAGCCGTATACGTTATAATACCTATAATAATAATATTATGCAATATTTAATATTCTGGATCATGTGTGTTCGCAGTGCAGTGTTTGTGTGTCGGACAAAGTTTTAAGGATGAGAGATGTGTGCAATATGTGTGAATGCAGTGAATACAATGTGCTGCTGGTGCGGGTATCGATTTACATCTTTACATTCATCCATCCACTTACAAAGCACGAAAGCACGTTACTTACATACATATACACATAGTACCGAGTACGTACCATGAATGGTACTAAAATACACTATCATTAAGTCCAATCTGAGAAAACTATATTATACAGGCAGGCGCTTAGAACGTGTCTCTCCTTTATATTGCCAACATTGCCAATTGACACTCATAAAAAATATCAAAAGAGTCATACCACCAACGCAATGCATTGATAGGCGAATATGCGGATGCGAGGTCTTCTATCTTATCTTCTACGTGTATGCATGTGAATGTCATGCACATGCAATAGTTCATTTCGCTGTTTTGAATAGGTCATGGCTTAGTCAGTAATCCAATATTTCTTTCCGAAACCTAATTGTACCTAGCTACCGGTATCGGCGAGATTTTGAAATCTCATAGAAAAAAATTCAACACGACGCAACTACAATAATGAGCATCGAATAAGAAATTATTCCGCTTAGTCCTATTATTACATGGAAAACCAAATGTACCTGGTCTGAAGCCATACTATACATGATTCAAATGTAGGTAATATTGTATGCATAATAATATGATAGTGGTACAAGCGTTGAGGCAATTGTCTATCGTGATCGTATAGTAAAATAAATAAGATACGTATATCTATTTTTTGTAGTCTATCACTATGTCATAACCGTGTAATACCTATATAATAATTAATATTATGTAATATTGTGGTTCATAATCATTCTCATATTCCTGATTGATTTTCCTTCCTTCCTTCTGTCTGTCTGTCTGTGCATCATGCATAGCTGATAGGCCGCGGACTACTCGGACTACTCACCGCGGCCTATCAACAATAGTATTACTTACTATAATCGAGGTTGATTGTTACTGGGTGGGTGGACAAGCCGGTCAGAACATAAACTTTTCCCAGCTTCAACTCTTCAGGTGGAGCA
>JABASI010004121.1:0-14733 GCA_019776505.1 Tomocerus nigrus | reverse complement strand
AAGTATTCCTCAAATCTTTGCTGCCAAAACCATCAAAGGCTACAGCAGATAATTTAATAAAATTATGTCTAATTAATGCAATTAAGTAACAATTAACAGTTTAAACACATGACTACATCTTCCAAATGTAAAATTAAGGCCGATTCATTACCTGACACAATTAGATGTAGACGAAAAAATTCATTTAATATTATGAGAAGTTATTGAAATGCAATACAGGCATATACTATAAAAGTAAATAGAGAAACGCTTGTTTTGGGTATAGATGCACTGCTTAGAAAATTCATTAAGAAAAAGTAGCTAATATTATTGAAACTTTCTTTTGCATGCATGAAGAAATACGTAATAAATATAGTCCGTATAATAGACTGTAATACATAAAATATATCATGATATGGAAAAAATATTTTATGCATTCAGTAGGGATTTGGCGAAAAAATCAAGTGAGTTCGTACCGCATGACATGACATTATGCGACAGATGAATGTAATGTAATACAATAGGAAAGATCATTAGATTATGTAAGTTACACAAGACATTCTAATAACATATGTATGTCCGTCACATATGTGAGTGAAATAATATAATTTATTTTTTCGTCATTCCTTCAACTTGTCCTTTTCTCTGTTTGTGTTATGTTGGTGCCCTGCTACCATGCTAAATATGTGACACGATGCATGCGACGTGTATTATAGTATTGTCTACATTATACACACACAACGGTCCAAAAATATCTCCTTTCTCTCAATATGGACAAAAGGAAGTAAAGAGAAAAGAGAAAGAGAGAGAGAGAGTGGGGCATGGCATGGGTGGAAAAGTTTGTTAAAACATGGCATCATATTGCATCATATTATATTACATTACAATATATTGCTTTCTCTTTGGCCTGTGGAACTAAAAATAAGAGGATGATGGCAACACGTTTCTGTTTTTACTTTCTTATTCTTTCTTTCTTAACTAAGTGTAACTGTAGGAAAAGAAGTTTGGATGCTTCAGGCTAAAACTGTAGATAGATAAAGAAGAAAAGGAGGAGGGAGGGAGAGAGAGATCATACAAGTCATGCAATGACGATCTATGTGATGCCAGCAGCAGGTACTTTCCTTTTCTTATGAAAACTATTAGAGATAGTTACTAGGATGTTTTGCACACAAGGAAAACATGTTAGAAGAATATGAGATCTATAGTGGTTGGTTGTCGTCGTAGAACCTTCTTATTCGTCCCTTCTATCTATCTATACTTGTATGATGTACTTTCACATGAGAAGATGAGATGAGATCAGAGTCGATGGCTCGCATCACATGTAGGAAACTTGACGTGTTTACGTATTCTGTGTTTTATCGTTTCTTTTTAAACTCGAGCTGTACGTGGCTGGTGAAGTTATGCCATTACAAGAAGAAGAATCAGCTCAGGATGTTAAACATCTTCTTACATAGTACAAGTGGTAAAGGGTAGAGGCACTCTTTTTCTTTCTTTCACTATTAGTTAGTGCATGACAATAATACAACATCAGCGCAACGCTTAAAAATCTAGCACAAAAGCAAAGTAATAACTAAAGCATTACTTACATACAACATCACCACTCTAGGTACATTTATTTAACATCCATATGTACTCGAAGAGAGAGAGAGAGAGAGAGAGTGGAGGAATAAGAAAAACCAACTAGTAGTAGATACTAGAAGAAGAAGAAGGATAAGTAAGTAAATAAGTAAGTAGAGGAGAGTGGAAGGAAGAAGATCGCACGCCGAGGAAAGAAGAGAACATCTAACTTTCTTTTTCAATTTATTCTCCAACCAACCCACACATTCTGCTTTACAAAGAACTATATTTAGACTTCGACCAGTTAGGGATGTTGTTGGCCTTCTCCTGTCACATTTACATGCAAGCAACCCGGGCAAGTCAACATTACATTACTCCGCCTACCACTTTCCGCTCCTATTGACGAGTAGATGACTCCCACCTCTAAGCAAAGGACATTTCACTGAACAACGATACTGAATACTAATAAATTGACTTCATGAACACACACACTCACATTATTCAACTCATCACAAACCTATTACTCCTCAAATAAAATCTCTCTACCGTGTTATTACTTTGATAAACATGAAAAACAGAACATGAGTCAATTCATGTCAAATTTACTTTACATCCCAATACTATACTACCTACCTATGTATATGTAAGAACTTATGTAATGTACTAGGTATTACTATATCTCTAACTCTATGACTGTCCTATATGCTAATTTTAAGATACAAGAACACATTACTATCAAGGATAGTCATACATTACAATTATATTGCCTTGACATAACATCCCCACACTCCACCACATTATTAAACATTAAAAAAAACCACCGAACAACGCACCAAAGCACAATAATTCACATATTCATCGATAATAATAATAACAAACGCACAAACCATCCTGACTTCCTTCCCTTTCCTCGCCAAAATAACACTAAAAAACCGTGTACACACTGAAAACCTGTAAAAGTCACGTTTCTTGCTATTTATACGGACAGTCTCACTATCTACGCTTTTTGCAAACCAACTATAACTTATACTGACATCTTCTCTAATGAATATCCCTTCCTTCCTTTTCCCTTGACAGAATATTTCGCTTTTTTTCCTTCCCATGACGTGTACACAGCCTATGTCGGTGTACATTCCCAGTGTCAAAGATTACGACTAAATATGTACACTTCCCAACCAATAAAAATAAGCACAAAACCAAACTAGGTAGGTAACAAAAGAAATATGTCATTTTCAAAATCATCCTGTTTTAATCATCTTAAATTCATACCTTTAAACTTATTTTCCATTCTCACATATTTTCTTCAGCTTGAATATTAGCAGGTAATCCTAGTAATGGAAGGTATTTGCTTCTAACAAACTAACAATAATTCCTTTACATGAGGGTAGGATCACTTAGTCAAAAGTATGTATAAAATGTTTTTATTCTAGGTGTGATGGAAAATTCTGAACAGAGAAAACAATGTGTAATATGAGAATAATAACTGTCCACGTTGGTGACTTATGTAATGTAATTAACCCTTGACATTTGGTTGAGGACTCTTTAGTTTCACTGTGTCCTTACTTAGGGAAAGATTTTCGAGCATATGTCAAAGTTTACTTTAGAACATCAAAGAAGACAAAGAGTTATTTTCTTGTAACAAATATGTGTTTACCACTTTTACGCAACAGTTGACATCTGATCCCTCTCTCAGAGTTAGTTGAGGCAATCATTATTATGTACGATCTCCTCAAAGTTACACAAGTAACCCCAACCCCACACACAATAGTAATTGGAAGTGACACAATAGAAATCTGATACATTTAACATTTGCGGTTATTATCAAATGCTTGCAAAACAGCTCATTATAGGGAACATCTTGCAATTGCACACTAATGATGTCGGAGAAAAGTTAACTTTCCTCCTCCAGTCCAGATGTAAAATATTCATACTTACGCTTACGCAAACCCTGACGACATAATAATATTATGATCACTGACGCTAGCTATACAGGTAACAATAATGACACGAATGTTGTATAAATAAGTGTACACTTACATAAGTATGTCATATACGCCAAAGGACTAACATTAATTGAATCAACAGTGGCATGAAGTTGATACTCCGTTAAAAATCCTTACGAAACACCTCATTAGGCAAAAGGAAAATCTTATAGCAGGATATAAAATTACCGATTCTAATTGGCAAAGGTGACATTATTTAATAATCCTCAGTTTATATAACATAACAATCTACAGAATTAGGTCAGTCACAAGAATTTCGCATAAGCAGAAACCCTTTTACCAGGTAGGAGACAGATTATATAATTCTAAAGACGCTTATTATTGCGGTATCTTCAACATCTCCGATGTAGATAATAAACAAAATCGTAACAAAATATTGTTGATTGCGTAAATTGTACTACAGAAAAGAATCGTCTCCTATTACAAGTGAGAGAAAAAACAAAAGGACGCCTGCAAATTGCCAATCATCCATCAAAAACATAAGAAGAGTCACGCAAAACAAATATAATTGTAGAATTATTATGTATAGTATGTTTGTGTAGGTGTATTATAATGTATACATCGTCCGCAGCGTATTAGGATAAGAAAAGCAATATGGCGAACTTTAACAACGCACCAATAGTTGACATGAGTTAAACAATCTCAATCCATCCTCATCCTTCCAGCAAACTCAGTTTCCCAAGAAAAGATGTTGAGAAAAAACACTTCTTCACAGAAATGTTATTGAGTTGGCTTTGGTTTTGATCTGAGTGACTGACTGATGGTGGGTGAGAGAAGTTTGAGTTTGCCTGACCTAACTTTACATACTTGACATGCATCTTAGTACAGATATGTATAATATGACTGATATCCTACCATGTTTCCTCTATACACTATCTCTCTAAAACTATAACAATAACACAAATACCAAGAAAAAAATCTGCCACAATATACACAGATACGGATACTCAACTTTACTTACTTACATTGCACTTTACATTGTATTACATTTCAAAGGCAACCTACCAACCAAGAGACATCCATCATAAAAGAACTCCTATGGCTAAGACGACTGGAGAAAAACCTTTCCGACAAATTCCTTATTATCCTACACATTTACAAACATCCTTTTATCCGTTTACACAGCCAATACTTAGGAAATTGCTATTTGCCCCTTATTTAATAACTTTAACCTAGGTTTTCTGAAAATTCATCTCGAATGGACAATTAGTATATTCTAATTAGCATCCTTACATCTACTCATTGATATTTTAGAATATAATTTTTCCTAATTTAAAAAGTGTGAGCGTACAAGTCATATAAATGTAGAGTGAGCAATAAAAGCAACTCCATAATATTTTCCCCAGTTATGCAAGTGACGATTCTTTTCCGCATCCACGAATTTCCATTCTACTGCAGAGTTGACTTGAGAAAACAAAGTGAAGGCGCAATAAGCCGACTTTAGTACTAAACCTAGGCATCTCTGACTATTTACGTACACTTACAACAGAGAGAGAGAGAGAGAGAGATACTACCTACAGAGAAGAATGTAGGACTACTACACATGTAACTTATTGTTAGTAAGACATTGAACATTGCAGTGGTAGTAGAGTTTTGTGTGAGAGAGAGAGTGTGGATGTAGTAGAAAGAAGTAGAGCTTGATTTCCTACGTATGCTATGCGTCAATATCCCACTAACTCACATACATGCATCAGTTATTGACTAGCTAACTTAGTTTTTCTTTTGCTACATCTACAATGTGTGTTCCTATTCCTCGATCCATGCCTTAAGTTTCTTGACGTTTCATAATACCTCTCTGGAACTTTCCAAATGTGTGGCCTGGCCACGGCTTAACTTTGCTTTCGTTTTCCTTTACTTTTATTCCAAGCTTTGCTTTGCCTAGCGTCACGATTCGTTTATCTGTTTGTCGTATCTGTAGATAGACATCTTTCTCTTTAAAAAAGCAGCTACTACTACTATTTATTTGACTTCCCTACTCATATATACCTATAGCCACGAGAGACAGAGAGACTATATATAATAATATATCTTTCACGACCTAACATTACCACTCTCTTATTCGAAATTTTATGTAACATAACCTAACTTAAGTGAAGTGAAAGAAACTAAAGGAAACTAACAATGCGATCATACTAAGCACATGCATAGTAGATATAGATAGATATTCCCCAATCCATTTCAACTTTAGCTACTACCTTCTCGATTATACATACATTTTCATCAAAATACAAAAATCCTTCTGATTTCCTTTCATTTTCGACTTGTAGCCAATTCAGCCAGCGAGGAAACAAACAAAAGCCAAAGAAAATGAAAATATCCTTTTCTTTCGACTTTCGACAAAAGTAAGGTAGAGAGCTACTGCTTGGTTGGATGTTTGTATATACTAGCTACCTACATGCCATAAGTCATGGCAAGCAACGTGTAAATTCTGGAGGGAATACTAAGCGCAACTCTCTTCGAGCAAACATCACTACTACATGCTTCACAGCATACAATTATATGCCACATAGTCACACACTCATATAAATATAGGCTAAAATTATATACGAACGGTAAGTACACAGAGAAGAATATAAAAAAATTACCACGAGCACAAGAAACTTTAGGTGAAGGAAGAAGGAAAGAAAAATCTATCTATATATCTAATAAGTCAGAAGGTGGTGTATGTGCTTTAGATTTAGATATACGTAGAAAACCTTATTTCTACTGTCTTTTTTGGATGTAGTGATGTAGTGTATAGGCGGAGTGTAGAAGAATCCTCTAATCTGTTTGATCTGATCACTGTTTATACCTTGTGCACAGGTTTCGTTGGCGGAAAAGGCTGAAGCAGCAAGGAAAATCAAAAGGAAGGCACGCAACGCAACAGAAAAGTGAATTGAAGTCGACGCAACTTTACTATGACTATGACAGGTTACTACGCTTCAATTTTAGCCACTCGAATCCACTCCATTCCTCTCGTTTACAAACTTCATGATTTTCAACTTAAGTTCTGCGTCCACTTGACGAGACTATAGCCATTTCTATTAACAATATGAATAGGGCATTTCATGCGGAATGAAAACCCGGGGGGAACATGGTGGCGCAGTGCCTGCCTTCTCCTAAACTCATACTCAACACAAAAAGATCATAATATACATAACATACTGCTACACAAAGCCCAAATCCTATCAGAAAACTTTTCTTTTCCACCTTAGTCCACCAAAAATATGAATTATATTTATTCTAAAAAAAAACATGAATCTCTATATACATACAAGAGACTTTATCATATAGAGAGAGATTGAGACTAGTAGTAACATATTTTCTATAACAATCAGATTAGATTGTTCATTTTATTTATAGAACATACCTCTAACTCAGAATTAGTGAGTGATAAAAGTGGGAAAAAACAGAGAGAGGATAAAAAAATGTAGCGGAAGCAGTAGAAATTACTAGCAGAAGAAATGAATGGAATGCTAAAACCATTAAACTCACTTCAACTAAGTAATACAATACTAGAAATAATAACATACTACTTCTGTGTACCTACGAAACAGTCGAGAGAGAGAGAGAGAGAGAGAAAGACTAGTAAGCAAACACAGAGATATAATGCGGACTTGCGGAGTTACGTGCGAAACAAACAAGCAAAACAACATGGAGAATTAATTCAAACAGATACTAGTACGTACACATTAGTATTTGTATGTATACATAAGAAGAAGAAGAGGCCATAGAAGTAAAGTAGTGGCTAAAAACTATTAAAATACTACTCTATAGTAGATCTCTATCATAAACTATAGAAATTATAAGTCCACATATGCAGCTTGAAAAAGAAGATACTATTACTACTATTATTATCCACATGTATCTTCATCCTACTATTCGCACAGGCATAGAAGTGCAGAAAACAGAAGACTACCACTCACTACCAGCACAAGTTCTGATCCTAAGCCAATGTGATATATTTTATATATACTCATCCCATCCTTGTGTCATAGTCTTTTAGCTAAAACTATACTTTATATATGTATACTATACATATATAGTATATAGTGATAGTGACAGGAATACATAGTACAACTAACAACGTCATGCCAGTTCTACTTAAAAAACAAGCTGCGCTGTAGATTCATCCTACCCCATCATTCCCGACATACACTGCCTGCCTTGACTTCCTTTCCTTTGGCATCCCATCATTTGACTTGACTCCGGACTCCGACTTGGTGTGATGCGATCGTGATGCGAGTATCTGACTTCACTTTTACAACACACCAAACCATGTTATCTATCTTCTACTACTAAATCCTTTAGTTGACGAGAAAACTTTGCCTAAACTCTATAATGTAGTAGTAGCAGTAGCACATAATAATATAGACAATATTTCTGCCTACTGACTAACACTAATCACTCCTCTTTGAAATTTTATCCAACAAAATGCCATCTTTATCACTCAATATCAATTCATTTATTAATACTTCTCTATCCCCAAAAAATTAACACTTTCATCACAATTAGAAAACACTTAAACGTAAAGCCCCAACTAAATTATAAGAACACCAATTCATTTCATGCTCCTGATGGGCTAAATCATTTTTCCATTCAGAAACGGATGTTGCAAATTTTTGCACAAAAATACAATCACATTCTAGTTACAACAGCAAACTATTTAATCCATGTTAAAATGCCTTATTTATGTATTTTAAACAATTTTTAGATATTATTGTGACAAGTTGCATCATATTCCTATAGACTTTATAAGAAACAGAAAAGGTTCTTTGACAAGGGAGAATAATTAGCAATGATATGTTTTAAAATTGAATTGAAGTTAGCTTTACCATTTGAACACAATAACGTTAACGTTGCAATTTAGAGTTGGAGTTTGCAGCAATTTACCCGATTTGCTGACAATAAATACGATTTTGACATTCATAAGCAGTCGGTTGTTTAATTTTCCGTTTTTAAAGATTCCGTTTATGAAAGGAAAGTAAAGGTCTATCTATGTAAAAAATTGCTGAATGTAGTTTTATCCGATTTTAGCACACAAAAAGCCTACTCCAAAAATATCCATTCAGTTATAACGTGGCAATTGGACACTAAATTTCTACCCCAAAACCTCTTTCTGTACATAAATAAACATCTAAAGTTTTAAAAATCAATTTCTGAAAGCTGAAACAACATTACTTTTCAAAACTTTCGGGATTTGATCAATGTAGTTATTAATTAAACAGTTACATGTTTACACATATTATTGGAAAAAATCGAAAGTAGGTACTTAAAGCATGCATTTCCCTTCGCCAAGAGTCATTTTCCTACATTTTTCGTAGATTGCTGATGCGTATTACGGTATTTAGTCGTATTGCAAATTTGTGCAAGGCTGTATGACATTAATTACAATAGTATTTAACTCTGGTCAATGCTTTTGATATGGATTCTTGTGGAGTAGAGTAAAGAGGTTGAGATGCCATATAAATGGAAATACTAGCAAAGGGAGAGAATAGTATGTACATAAATACATAATAGTGGAAGAAGTAAATACTTAGATACTACAGTTACAAATGAGATGGCTAGGTGTATCTGTAGTAGGTACCTACCCACAGTACTCCCCATCTCTCTCTTTCGCTCTATGTTCTCTATAAAATGTTGAAACTCTTGTATAGAATTAGGAAGACGGAAAAAGAGTGAGTTTTCACTACTATGTGGTTGTGTACATCGGATTGTATTTTGTACATGATTGTAGGATTGTATATCGTAGTAGTAGAGTTTTAGAGAGTGGAGTATCGTAGGGAATAGGGAAGGAAGGCGAGAAGCAGGCAGGACGCTGCTGACAGAGTCAGATTGGAAAAGAGGGCTGGCTTCGTTTCGTTTGGCTTGGCTCTTTGCAATTGCCAAGCATCGCATTTTCCAAGCGTGGGATACAGAAGGAGATGCTTTGAGGCTCTTTCCACCAGCGAACTCAGCCCCTCCACTACAAGGAAACTTTACTACGTTCTACGTTTCACACACACATCCTACGTTCATTCATCTTTGGGTCGATCAATGGATGGGCATTGCGAATGCGTTAATTCCCAACTTTTTTATGCGTAGTAGTTGTAGTGTAGTGAGTGCAGAGCGTGTGTAGAACGCTCACCACTTTGCCTAACCGAAGAACCTTAGCACAAAACAGCTACCATCATTATTATTATTAAGTTACACTTATACCTATAGCTATTATGTAGCAGGTAACACTGTAAACTGTAGCACAAGGAGCACCTTAAACGAGAACAATGAAAAACTTGCTTCGCTTTACACACAAACATAATTATAAAACTATTTCGCTACTCCCCTCACTCAAAAACAATCCTATTTTCCTTTTGTACATTTTATTCTTGTGCAATATGGTCATATGCTTCATTTGTACCTATTTGCAAATAATATGCATGCTAAAATACTTAGGTAATTAACAAATGTTACTAGATATTACTGCATCACTGATTAGTAATAATAACAAAATACCTACATATAATTTGTAAATGAGAAAATTCTAGGGATAATACGAGCTAATCATAATGAGTGGAAGGAATCCTATTATTGAGCAAGCAAAACAGAAGAACTAAGACAAATAAAACAAACTCGCATCAAAATCTCACAGAAAACGCAATAAATATGAGCAAATAAAGTAAATACTGTTTAAACAACAGACTTATGTGGACTTAGTACATAAGTACATAGCTCACAACGCATTAATAACAATATTTATTATAATAATGCAATTATGTACGTACACTGCTAGTACAAATATGAAATCATTATAAAATGTAATTATATACACATGACTATGAGTTGAGTCTTGAGAGTGTATATGGTAGAGCTCAATGGAAAATAGTCATGCACATTACACTAAAAGACAGAAGATATAGAAAACAAAAATGTTATATTTGTACACGTACCTGAAGATAGGTTTTCTTTTCTAAGAAATATAATTTGCACATGTATTTACCTACGTAAATTATATGTTAGCAGAAATGGCAACTACTTAACTAAGTACGTACTCGTTTGATACAGCGGGTTGCTTGACTGGATACATTTATTATATAATTTAAGTTGTTTCGTAGCTACAGTACACTATTTATTTTTGTTCTTCTGCTGTACAACAGAAAGAACAACATCTTTCCTTCAATCCATACGTATTCTTCTGTATGAACAGAGTATCTGAGCAATGCAAAAGGAAGAAAATCATGCTAAAGGCTTGGAAAACAGAGAAACAAACAGAAAACCATGACAAGAAAACAACGAACAAGTAAAAGATGAATACTATACCATAATACGATGAGATATATTAGTATAGGATTTCTGGATATACTTACCTACTACAGATTTTTACACCGTTACATGAAGTTAGAGAACATATCTACACAATGTTAGTTAAATGCAAAGAAAAATTCTTAGAGAGCGAGAGAAACACAAGATACATATGTAAGTCTGTTATATTTTATAGGTTTTCTTGGATACATTTATAGTAGAATGGAAGTTTGGATGATGTTGCTTAAGAATAATATAATTACGTTGTGTGTATTGCTGTTTGAGAATGTATAGAGTCGAAGAAGAAGGAAAAAGGACATAAGAGAGATGTGTACAGCATTCACTGCTGACTCTACATTATGGCTTCTACTTACATGGATGCAGTAGAATGGAGAAGAAAAGAATAAAATAGAATAGTGACGAAGACAAAACAAAAAAGAATGGAGCAAAGCAAAAGGAATCCTCTAATGTAAGTAAGCAAACCAAGTAAAGTATAAGTAATGTACCTAATCGTAAGTAAGTAAAGTAGATTCTAGGAGCAAGATTCCCTTTTCCCTTCCCTTCTGCATTGCATTACATAGTTAGAGCATCTATCCTCATCTTCTCTCACAATCACATCACCATCACTCTACCGTGATATTTTTTATGGAGAATTTTTAAGTATTTTATTTATCTGACTTAACTGAAAGAGGGAATGAAGGAAAGGCTACAACATCAGCCCACACTATACATACAATACACTACATGCTGTCTTGACACTCTTAATGTATTTCCCCTGCCTCTTCTTATAATCCATCTATATATGTAAAATATTATAATATATATATATATATATATAAATATATATACTCTTGTCTATTATCCCCAACAATCAACAACATTCTGGATTTTACTTGTTTTTCCTATTACTTACAATAAATTCTGATGCTTTAGCTCAGCTTAGTTAAATTCTATGTAACCATTCACCCTTCGTTTCCGTCGTTTATATACATTTACACGTTCTACTTACATTTACTTATTACAAACAGCACGCTCGTTATTATTATTATTACTATTATTATTATTAGAATCTTCAAACAAGTTATTTGTTTGTTCTAAGTGCACTTTTCTACACTCTTCGCACAACAACAATATTTTATAATATTATTATAATATTATATATTACATACCTACTCAAAAGCATATGTTAGTCTTTCGCCAACATCAGTTCTACTTACTAAGAATCCATTATGTACTCAACACTGTAGAAAGATATGAAAACTCATTTCTTCTTATATAAACACACTTAAAAATAAAACTTGTGTAATAAGTCCATCAAACCTAAACAAAACGGAAAGAATAAAAAATTACACTTCCGATGAAACTCTTTGAAATAAATTATTATCCTTACATTTCCTCACTTCACAAAACGCAACAATAAGACTATTTCATAACTCTCCACGTTTTAATTCAATTGTAGTATATATATATCTGTCATATGCCATTCCAGTATCTTTACTCACTAAATAAGATTTAATAAAATAAAAAAGACATCACAGATAAAAGAAATAAAAACAAATTCTACTCAAGTACATACTAAAAGAGAGTAATGGGCATTCTAATAGAGAGTGCAACAATGGGATAACATGAGCTTACACTATATAACTATTATTTCTTTAACGCATATTTATAATTATAACTATTAATGATGAAACATACTAGTTATTCTAAGTAAGTACCTACCTACTACGTAACTTACAGCTTATCAAGTTCCTTCCAATGCCAATTAAATCAACATGCTTAACCCAAGCCTCCCTAATTTCTCGTATTTAAGCGCTATAAGCAGAGGAGTGTGTAGGTACCTAACTAAGTCCAATCTTTATCTATATCTCGAAGACTCATCAAGCTTTAAAATAAAGTATAGGTACCTGCTTGCATACTGCATACATTGGCTACGTAATCCCATCCACACGAAAAACTTAAACAACAGAAAAGGTGGAAAGTGAAAAATCACTTTTTTACATTTCAATCTTAATGGACATGGACAAGGATCCAAATGAAAGATATCATTCATAGGAGCTTTTATTTCTTGATTGCCCAACCCTCTCTCACTATTAAACATATCATTTCTATCAGTCTTTCTGCTATTAGATAGCATTTGCAATAAGTAATAGTAGGCTAAGCAAAGACATGTTTTCATCAAAAAAACGGATAGAGTAAAGGAATCATTTATCCCCGGGCCATACGAATTTCTTCAAAATTGCCATTTTAAACTATGGACAGTCATCCGCAAACAAATCAATTTTTAAAGATATAGTATTTAAATATCCTGATATGAAAAATTGATCAGGGGTGATAATATTATTATAGAATTGAAAGTTACCAATTTTTTTCTATGTATAACGTATATGGTATAGTACCTACATAATACGTATTGCAATTTACAATGTATTACCAAAGTTAAACAAGATGTCTCATGTTTCTAGCCTTAGCTCTACTTTTTCTGTTAATCTTTCTTTTCAAAATCTCAAAAATATAACCCTCATATTTCAAGAAACTAAATTTTCATTTCGATATGGGTTTATAGTATTTACACTGCTAACATCATCAGCAAATTGCAAATAAAAACTAACAAGAATAATTGTGAGCCATAGATACATTAGCGAGGTCTTTACGTTATGAGTCTATGAACATTATATTCCAGTCGAATCCACGGCTTATATTCTGCTCATTCTTCTCCATCTATACATCTAAACATGTCTCATGAGGCAGTCAGTGAATTCAGATAAAAATTACAAGCACACCTTGCTTATGCTATCAAACGTGCCTAGTGGTATAGAAAACTAAGCATAAAAATATCAAGACCAGCAAAGGCCAGCAGTCCAATATCTGCTAATCTTACTTTTGCTCATAACTACATTATAAGGACTACTATTCTTTCATTAATAATTTATTCCTGTGTATGAATGGTTAGCTTATGGCATAAGAAAATGTCTTGCTACACATTGATATTATATCTTGGATGACTTGAATATACTTACCTATACACCTATACCTGGTAAAAATACCATAAAAATAAATCTAGTGTATGAAATATAAAACAGAACGACAAACAAACTACGCATTTCGTTTTCCATTCGAAAGCCTAGCTTGATGACTGTACACAATACGCATTATGATAGAACGCAGTAGCAAAGTTAGTAAAGGCATCTAATTAACTATGTATGTAGTAGCAATGTAGTTAAAAGTGTATAAAGAATGAAAGGAATAAGGCTTTATAGTAGTATAGTATAAGTAGGTAGGTGGTTAGTGTGGATTTACATTCAAAGATAAAGATGGTGTGTTGGAAGTTGCAACTTTATTTTGATAGCCACTCATCAAAGCTTCAAAGATGACTTGAGTTGAGTTGAGTGTGGTGTAACACAGCAGTAGAGAAGTGTAGATAGTGTCTGCAGAGTAGTAAAACATATTCGAAGACAGAAGAAAAGCGACTGTGCCGTGTGTTCGACACTGTGTATCTCCATTTACCTGGCTTGTAATGAACCCAGGAGAGGAGAGGATAATAATAATGAAAATGCAACTGATAAAAATCGTACATCCCTTCCCTTCGCGAGCTATAAGCATAGGTAAGCAATATTCTATGTAGACTAGGTAGTAAGAGTAAGAGTAATAGAGTAACGATTAGGAAAAAAACCGGATGAAGAGAATCATAATAATATTAAGATAAAATAATATGTTTTCCCTCTTAGACAATAAAGCACTTACACTGGAAAACTCCTCTGATCTTATTATTTTATTTTATTTTTATGTCTGAGTTGAATCAGCCCGACCGACCGGACTCACAACTGAATCAAACTCTTTTACTTTTACAGATGTGAACTTTTGATGTCTACTTGTATGAAAAGCCCAAGCTTGGCTGACTATACATTATAGTTCATACATTTTACACAATGATATA
>JABASI010004120.1:0-14737 GCA_019776505.1 Tomocerus nigrus | reverse complement strand
TGTGATGTTGAGAGAGAAGGAAATTGGCATTGGCGAACCTATCTGTCCAAGACTGGAATTTCCCCCTGTAAGCAGTTATTAACTTTATAGATAATGTTTTTAACACTACGACTTTTTTCTTGGGGTTATCAAGGGGAATAGTTTTATGCTATGATTTCCAAATAGAGCAATTTCGTATTTTTTCCAGGTTGTTGATACGACATTAATTGCAATAGGGCAACCACAACTCGTGCAGACTTTAATAGTTGGTTTTGGTGGGATTAATTCTCATTTTCACGTACAATTGTTTCTCTGGCTCATGATTTTTGGTTTCTGTGGGTGGGTTAGGTCTATAACGTCATAAATCTGCCACATGTACACAAACAAGTCCGTCAAACTGGATAAATATCTACATAGATGATTTAGCTTTAATAATATTAGTGGTATGCATAATAAATATAATTTGAGTAACCTGATTAGGTTTAGGCCCACTAATTGTAAGTTCGGGCTTAGGACTCGCTTCACATCTGGCAATATGTTATTTGCCCATATTTGAGACGTAAGTTTTAAATCAATTGTAGTGCTATGGACTATATAGGATCGAATATATCACTTCTCTAGCCAGGTGATTTATATAAGTAATATCTGGTAATTCATTAGAACTTGTTATACGCATTTAAAGAGAAGGGATTATTGTAAGCAGGATGCAAGAGATGAGAAACAAGTTCTCCTTGCTACTGCTTGGTGGAATTTAACTTTAAGTCCTACTTATGCAATAGAAACTGACATATGCTCCGTATTCTAGTAGAATTACAGGGAAGTGAACAAATTGCAAGGGGGAATTCAGTCTTACTATATATCGGTACCCTTTTGTTAAATGAGCAATGTACGTGATCGCTATAATTACTCAAGTTTAGCTTTATGACAAAAAATGTATTATTTTACATATCAGTCTTATATTTGGTTAGTTAGGTTATTGTTAAGTAAATTCATAATATGTGTACCGCCTTCTCCATAATGGAAATATATAATGAATTTAAATAGTTCTCACTCCTTATTTACAACTGAAGTAATCTTCTCCAGATGTTCAGACTCGACTGGATTTTCACATTCCCACACAACAGGAAAGTCAATGAATAAATTCATCCTATTAGTAGTAGCATTGCGTATTAAATCAACTAATGCTTACTAAACTAATGGTTTATGCAGATACGCAGATATCAAGTTCACATTGTAATAATAAATGCCTATGTAAGCTTTAAAAACAATGTCTTATCAAAGTCACTTTTTTCATCCTATTACTTCATTGGTAGGAAAATGGATGTATGCATTCCTTATTCTTATTCATTTAACACTTAAAACTATTTCTCTCAATCTTATATACAATTATACAATTAAAACCCTCCTTTCTTGTATGCATTGTGGAATATGGAACATGTCTGAAAAGACTTTGTAATAAATCTAAAATCTAAATCTTCTTTTATTCCAGTGACTGCGCCATCCGTCTTAATACGAAGGAAAGTATTTCTAAAACGTGAAACTATCTGGAATCTCCCTAATTTATTGTACAAGTTACAGATATTTTATCTTCTTGTCTTATTTAATTCTTGCATTAGTCCGTTTCTTCCTTCGTACAATATATTCTTTCTCTTGATACTTATGTAAATGCACATAAAAAGCGAAAATCCAGTCAGTTTCCATCTTAAACCTACTGGACTAATTATCAGGGGAGTAAGAAGTGAAAACAACTTAAAACGTACACACAGACCCAGAAAATACTATAAAGATGTATATATTATTAGTTTCGTTATATATGGATGTACTAGTGCATGTAATGCAATATTCATGTACTTACCTACTTACATACAATAATTTTTGTGTAGTTGTTAGTGCGTAAAGGTGAGCTTGTGTATATTGTAATATGAAACCCATTATATCGTAAGCAGGCAGTTTGGATTGTAAGACTTTTACTCATTATCATGTAGGGATGTATGAGGAGTAAGTGTATTATAGTGTATTTAAGTTAATGGTCTGATAGGATGATATAGAAAGATATCTCGTTTTTTTCCGAAAGGATTTCACATGTATCCGTATAAGGACAAGACAGCTGAACTGGAACTTCACTGGAGAGTGGAGAAGAGCAGAAGAGAGGCTTAATATTGTAACATTGGGATGTAGGGACTTGTTTTTACCGACAGACTCAAATTGCTCGTTTCCTCAAAACCTTTTCATGACCACAATTATTATTACCTTACCTGATTTGGATTTCCTAGGTTTTCTTTCTTTGCTTTATATTAAGCTAAGAGCATGTCAAATCAACGAAAATCAAGCAAACACCCGACTTTTCTCTTGTTTCTTGGTTCCTCACAGTTAAACTGCGTAATTATATGGTGGACTGAGCTTTTCAAACTTGTGCCATGTTACAACAAACGACTACACGACTCCGTTTCGTTAAATTCTAAGATTTATTTCAAAGGTTACTTTTCTTGTAAGAACTATTCTTCTGCATGCAATGCCAATACTAATAATAAAACGTGCTATGATCTACATTCATTCATTTCGTAGGAACTGTTACAGTTTTCCTTGTTATAGTTAACAATGGGAGGTAATTTGACAGACAGAGCTTAATGACGGTTCGCTAATGTTCGTGGATAGGTGTAGGTACCTATCTATGTAGGATCATGTAGATACCCACCCGAGACTCATCGAGATGTTGTGTATAATGTCCAGTCGTTCCCAACCAAACCAGTCATGGTCATTTTCCATCTCATTCTGCGCAAATGTTCGACATGTTCATTGTGTCGTCCTTTTCCTTTGATGTGTCTGCAGTGCAGAGTATGGAATAATGGCAGAGTAATTCGTTTCTGTGAATTGTAAATGCACACGGAGAATTAAAATGCGAGCAATTCTTCAATCCATCCTCTAAAAAGACATGCAAAGTAATTTAGAATCTCCTTGTCGGATGACTTTGAGCTCAACAAGGAAAGTCGTTGTCATTATAATGAAAATAATGCCTTAATGCTTTCTACATTTTCTGTTTTGTAGTCCTCTCGTTGTTTTCTACACGCTCTCTTTTAGGTCCTGAAATTTGATTTGATTCAACCTTTGTTCATTTATTGTTCTTTTTCTTTAACTTGAAATAAAAAGTTGAACTAAAGCACATTGAATGAAACAGGTAAATAATAGAAAAAAAAATGTAAACATAAAAGGAATTTACAGAGAAACACAAACACTAAAGAAACAAAAGGAGCATCTTTATAGCCCATTTCCAAATCATACTATAGGTGCAAGAAAAGACGAAACACAAACACCAACTGAAACAAACTAATGACTATCTTGAACAATGCACAGATCCCTATGTGTAATATGTGCTAAAGTTGAAAAAAATGCTTCTGTGTTAGGGGGCATGTTATGGAAGTAATTCTCTTCTTCCAAATTCCAAGCCTCGAAGTATTTTTCAAACATACATTCCTACATTGTGTTCTTACATTCGTTAGACAGATTCACATAGAGATCTATATATGTAATCTACATTAAAAGTGAAACAAAAACAAAATACAAACAAAAGGCTTGACGCTCGGAGTGAGCCTTTGCATTAATGTGAATGAAAGAAGATGAAGAGTTTGATGTAAATCAACTCAGGTAATACAAGCTACAACAGAGCCTTAAGTACATAATTGGATATCTAGTCAAATCTTGGCGATAAAGTGAAATGCAGAAGCAAGTAGAATACATTTTCTATGTACATAAGATAGGCATGTAAAATTCCTACGATAAAAAAACCAAGTTTTGAAGTTATTTTACACATGTTTGATTTGAAGGTAGATTTTTACAGTACAAGTTTGGTGCTATAGTGTGCTCTGTCTATGTAATTTAAGATGATCTATAAAATAGTAATCTTCCTGGGTTGAATTTAAAATCGCAGCATAGATATCCTGATGTTCATTTTAGAGTTTTAAGACTTTGCTCTATCTTTCATGCATCTTTTGATTCAATTCAGGTCATACCCGACAAGTCTCGAGCAAACTAATTCATTTACTCTTCTGTGTGAGTACTGTGAGCTTTAGCTTTGCCTTTTGTTTTCTTAGCTACTACGAGCACAGTAATTTACAATTCGCCCCTTCTTTTCATTATCTTCTCAGTGATTGTTTCAAAGTAGACTTTCAATTCAGACTTTGTATCTCTTTCATTAGAATTCAATAGGTTAGATAGAGAAAGAGAATGAATGATTGTCAGGCTTAACCAAATCTATGGAGTTGCCTAATCTTAAATCTTTTCATGCCACACCAAACTAAATAAAGGGACACCACATAACCGACTCAGTCACATCATTAAAAATCACATTTCTACATACATACTCACGTAGTAGTGGCAGAGAAGAAGCAGCTAGATATTGGATTACATTGCAAGATGACCATTTTTACAATGAGCATTGGATTTGAAAGCTCACACAGCTCACAAATGTAGCATAGAAGATTATAAATATGGTAACTAATTGTTAAAGTAAGCAAGCTGAGATGGACATGGCATACGCCTTCATTGAAATAATTGAGAAATAAATAACAATGGAGAAAAGAGGCAGTAAATTATTAATAGCACTCGGAAGACTTTATTAAACACTCTGTAACATACATTTCTATGTTGTATGCTATGATAAAGCTAGGTAGTTTATTTATTTATGCATTCAGATATTATTTATTGTCGCATCACACCACAACAGCACAACTCCTACTAAACAACTATACTTTGTCTCTGACTTTTGCACATTGCACTCTACTACAATAAACAATCCACAATCTCTTTATAACTCTCGATTAGATTACTCAATCGAGTATCAACTAAACGAAATCTAGTAATTAAAGAATTATAATTAGTATCTACTATAATATATCTGAATTATATGTCTTATCGTTAGTCTCATAATGTAAGTGAAAATAATTAGTTGGTTTGTATTGAATCGTTGTATATTATTCTGTGTATATTTATATGTAAGAATGTAATTGTCAGCGAATATATTTAAAACTTATACTATATATAAAGTGTAATACGAATAAGACTGCTCTTCTGCACTGCACTGTTCTGCATATTTAATTATTATCATTAGCTATAGTATAGTAATAATATTCTCTAGAGAATCATTTTGTATAGATTGGATTATAATACGATGATGCTATATGAACTACGTATTGTATCTGTAAGTTATTGTCTACAGGTGTGTATACTTTAATTGTAATTAGTCCATTGTTTTAGTCGTAGTAATTATAGAGCAAGGGACTTGCACTGCACTTACTGCTGCACTGCTCTGACAATGAACGAAACCGAAGTGAACTGCTGACAATGAAATGAACTGCGCTAATTGTCTTCGAACGAGAAAACTCTTACGTATTGTTCTATAGGCTAGAGCTGTTAGCTGCTGCTGACATTAACTTATAATTGTTATTAGTTATATTATTAAAGTTTCCCTGTTCAAACGATTAATGAATGTGTCTAATACTTAGTAATAACTGTACTACTAAATTAGGTACTGTTCTGTGTGTATGTGTTATATATTTAGTATGTATGTATGAAGAGGAATCCCTTCTAATGTGATGTGATGCGATTAAAACGGATTTTTATACAATTTTATTATTATTACTATATACTATGATATTATCAAAGTAGAAATCTGCTCTAGATACTTTTATTTCATCTCTCTTTCTACTATGTTGTACCTGTATACTTTAATATGTTGTATAAAGTAGCATGAGTCGGCTGCTGTATTATTTTTATGTGTCTACGTGTAAATGAAGAAATGTAGTATTCCTGATTTACCTTTTGTTTGACTCCTCCTGACTGGCTTGATTCATGTTTGGGAAAATATACTACAGAACAGAAATGATACTAGATAGAAACGTCTAAGCAAGTGTACTTTGAAAACAGATTTGACTTTGCTTGAATAAGAAAAGGATTTTATATAGCAACTACTTAAGATTCTTTCTTCTCTCCCTCCCTAACTCTTTTGATGATATTATATCAATCTACATTTTGTTACTAATGGAATGTCTGTCGTCATCAGAACTTTAGTTGACAGTCGTGGACGCGAGTTTCGTGATGTACGTCGTTGTTGGTGGCTTGAAAGAGACTGGACGATAGCCCTTGACCTTGTTGAAGGGCTTCAATTGAAAGGCAACGGTCGAGGTTGTCGTTGAAGCACAAGTTGAGCTGGTCGGGCCCTTATTCACACTAGAGTCCTACAATAAGAACAAATAAATACTCAGGACCCATATCACTATAAAAGGAAACATATAACAAGTTGCAACAAAATGAGAAGGCACGAATTTGTAAGAATAGAGCACAGCTGGATCCCTCTCGGCATGCCATGAGTGACCCCGAAACTTAACAACAGACTTTTTTTTGCAATTTTTCTTAACAACAAATGTTGAAACTCTTTTTCTTCCAAAGGAACATCATCATAAACATGTATTAGTGTATTACAAATGGAAATAAATACATTTACCATTCACACATGTATGCAGTGTAAATATGTTAGTACATACAAGTACATTATATACCTAATAGAGAAACTGCTTATTATCTCATTTACCTTTTCTGGGTCTGTTGCATTAGAGTCGTTCGAGCTGATGGCAGAAATCGGTGGCATTGGACTTGCCGGTGGACTGTTAGAATACTTGTGAAACAACGGACTTTTCCTAATTTCACCACAAAAATATTACAATTATTTCATTTTAATGTTTATTTTTGCAATTATTTACAATTTCAGTCATAAATCTTACAACTGAGAAACTGTACATTCAAGATTCATATTATTATTATGTTAAGTAGGTACCTTTACTTAGAATAAGTGAATAAGGACGAAAGTATTTTTAGCAAGTATTATTAAAGAGTTTTAAAAGACTACTATGCTAAAGTGAGTTAATGAGAATATTATAATGTAATCACTCGAGAATTTCCAAAAGATTTCGAATGCAAAAGAGGCCTAGTCATTCCGTTAATGATACTAAGAGGATTGAAGAAGAGAGACATTGTTGACAAGACAAAAGTAGTAGTGACACAGAGAAGAGCCCTTGAGGATTAAATTAGCGAAATGAGAGTTTTCTCTTATCATCGGCCAGTTAGTTATAATATCAAAGCCAAAACTGATAGTACGGTTGTACTTACATATAAATAGACCTACTTTGAGTTGCTAAATAACTCCATACATCAGTCCATGAAATTAATTACATTATTATATCAAGTATACTAATGTAAACAATATTTCCATTTTCATGCTAACTCATGCATGCACTCTTACCCTGTAATTTCAATATTCCTAATTATAAGTCGTTACGTAGGTGCTTTGAGTCTTTCAATTAGTAAACGCACATACAGCACAAGAATGAAACATTATTGCACATGCATGCATTTAATTCCATAATAATTCATAAATATTTATTGCGAATTCTTCTAAGACTACATTCTAACTACGGATGAAGGTTTTCATCATATTTAATGTCTTTAGATAGGCATATTATCTTTATACAAATGAATGTTTAAGGGTCAAAGAAATGTTTAGACAACTAAATATGCAAATCTGAACACTTATATCTGAATTTGCAACTGCCTAGAGTATTAATGAGCTATAAGTACACAATAATTCGCTTATAATAAACGCATAAAGCAAAGGAAACCTTTGATAAATGGCTTATTTTTGTTTTGGCCTTAATAATTATAGTTTGTATTATTGAAAAGAATGGAGAACTATCTCCTAGTTGTATATAGGCAGATGTTTTAGCATGTACTACGACTACGCATAATATGTAGATGTGTCAAAAGAAAAAAACGAAAGGATGGAGAATATATGGAGTCATCAAATCAGATAATGATGATGAGCAAAGAAGATAGGATTAGGCAGTGAGTCTTGGAGGAGAAAAGAAGATTCAGTTGCATTGCAATTTAACGATTACCTTTTATGGCGTATTCTAGGGGAGTCGATGGCTCCATGGCCGGTCAGATCTGTGCTACTGTGTCGCAAATGGTCTGGAGTGTAGCCGGGGGCACTGTGCAAACTGGCCACACTCGAAGCTCGTCCTGGCCCAAGTCCTCCGTGCGTTGAGCCAGCAGAGCCTCGGTGATGAGCCCAGTCTCGGCGGTAATTATCTGAAATGACACTAGAAGGACCGGAAGCCATGCCACTCCCAGGACGCTCTTCAATCACCGAAGACACGATATTAGAATTTGAACCACTCAGTCCTATAAAACGAGAGACATAAAAATTTAATGCAGGCAAAGTGTAGCAAAGTGAAGATAAGAGTTTTATGGCCAACGCTTTTACGAATATCCTTTAATCGTAAAAACACAAACAGGAGATTTATCTTTCAAAGCATCTCATGCGCTACAAACTACAAAACTCTATCGTCACTGACAAAGAAAACAAAACAAGAACAAGTAGGTGGAGTAGTTACTATTAAAGAAGTGCATTCATTGAATTAGGTTTATCTTATGGGGCCTAGTGTAGCCAACGATGAACTCCCATCCATTCCAATATTATTATCTTGGGAAACAATAAATAAAACTCACTCGAAAAGTTGACCATATATGGAAATGGTTTGCCAGGGATGTCACAAACGACCTCCGGATGAACGGTGGATCTATAGCATCGACTACTCGATTTATTTGAAGCTCTGTCGATAGGCGTTCGTCGAGAAATTGGAAAGATATCACTGCTCGATGACTCGGCAAATCTATTCTCATATCATCAGCCCAATTCACAATCATCATTTCAAATCAAAAAACATTTTCCACCATGTCCGTGCATACATTAACATTTGCCAACCAAACCACTACATTGTGTTTCTTGTATAATTCATAGTACCAAGTACCAACCATGTACCTGAAGATCTTTCTTTTCTACCGATAAATACAAGTAATTCACATTAACAACTCTTTTCATAGTACTTATTGTACAGATATACTTACGCTCTGCCAATATAAAAGAACTATTAGCAAAAAAATCAAGTCAGTCAATTCAGTTTAGGTAGGACAAGTCAGATTTAGGATGAAGTAGAGAGAACAAACAAGACTACGTAATTTATAATACAAAAATAAAAGAGATTTGTATTACAATATTACATACTACTGATACATCCAGTTTCCAATCGAAAATAGACACTCACATAATGTAAACCGGTCGGTAAGCAAATGCAATTGCAATGCATCTATTCCCTGTACAGGTAACATAACAGGGCCGTAGCCAAGAGGCTCTATGGGGTTACAGTAGATTTCCTAACTCCGTGAACACAAAATCTCGTCTAAAACTTCGAAAAAATTGTTAAATTGACAATAGGATAGTGCTATTTTCTAGCTAATTAAAAAAACTGTCTTTTCTTCCTAAATAGATTTAATATTAAAAAATAGATTTAATTTGCAGTTAATTTGGGTAAAAAAAAATTCTCTTTTCACGAACGAGCTTATTTTAAGTCAATTTCAGTAAAACTTTTCACCCTTTGCAGGGTGTAGGGCTACGTATTATCCAGTATGGACAAACTATTTTTCTGCCTTCTCTGAGACAGGGCTAAATTTCAGTGAATTTCAGCAAAATCTTTTGCCCTACGCTTTGAATGAGCTATTTTCCTGCAATTTCGGTGAGAAATTGAGGTATTTCTCACCGAAATTGCAATTTCCGATTATCAGAAGTTGAATTCAATGTCCCACAGAAGTGTAAGCTCTGAAAATAATTTTCTGGCTACGGCCCTGTTGGCAATTGTAATAAATAAATGGAAAACTAGCTACTAAATAGAAAAGTAATATAAAAAAGGTATGAGGGAATTGTCAAGCGTTTGCATTACATACAGAAGGTAAGTAATTGGGATGCCAGAGCCAAAGTAGTGTAGAGAAGACAAGAGGAGGCCACATGCAATTCTTGTCAACAAACGTCCGTCATCACATCAAGTAATCATCGTCTTGTCCGCGTCGTGTGTGTGAAATTTCGGTTGGGTTGTCGAATATTCAATTCATGTCAAAGGAAGCCGTATAGCCATGGCATAATGTAGATTGATACACAACAGAGGAGTCTAGAGTTGCTACAGGTAGGTAGGTTGGCAGATTTTGCTCAGATTTCGTTTTGTTTAGAGGCAGTAAGCAGTAGAGTTCAGTTCAGGTGTACATGTAATTTTTGTTTGTTGCGGGGAGAGTCGTTGCGTTATTTCGTTCGTCGAGAGTCTTGTTTTGGTTAACTTCACAGAGTTCAATTGAATTTCCATGCAATTCAGTCATCGTCACCACAAACAGAGAGCCAAGACAGGCAAACGGAAACCAAACCACAATCAATTCCAAACTCTTTTATTTTACGTCACGTTACATTAGTTACTGATCTATTCAATGCAAATCATGAATGTCTACGTAACACTTTCTACGATTCTTTCTTCTTATAAAATCTCTAACTATACAATCCTATACGTCCTATAATATATGCGTTGTTATGTAGTTAAAAATATAATTACCTATTCTATGTGTGTTAAGTAACATGTTCGATTGCATATTTACATCCCTCTGGTTCTTACTAGGTCGAATGCATGATTAATTTGCATATATTTAGCTCGAATCACATTTTACATTCCTGTCTACATTTAATGTTGATATAAAACGCAAGAGTATGTGATAAAATAAAATAATTGCTAGAATTGATTGCATTTGATTCTACATTCTAACACGAGTAAACTGCATTCTAAACAGAGTAAATGCTAATTTGATGTGAGGAATGTATAGAGTGAATGTGTCATGACAGGTGAGTTAGATTAGTTGGATTTTTTGTCGCTTTTAAGCTAAGAGGATAGTTAGTAAGAAAGAAGAACATGCAAAACAGTTAGACAAGACAAGGTAGGTTTAATTTTAGTTTTCGGTTTGTACATTTTACATTCCTGTCTACATTTAATGTTGATATAAAACGCAAGAGTATGTGATAAAATAAAATAATTGCTAGAATTGATTGCATTTGATTCTACATTCTAACTCTAGTAAACTGCATTCTAAACAGAGTAAATGCTAATTTGATGTGAGGAATGTACTATAGAGTGAATGTGTCATGACAGGTGAGTTAGATTAGTTGGATTTTTTTGTCGCTTTTAAGCTAAGAGGATAGTTAGTAAGAAAGAAGAACATGCAAAACAGTTAGACAAGACAAGGTAGGTTTAATTTTAGTTTTCGGTTTGTTAGCACTACAGGTACATACATACAGGTGTGTGTGTGTGTTAGCTCTGTCCATCAACATCTACTTAACAAGATTCTCTTAATACGTTACATAAAAAAATTACACATAAAATTGACACTTAAGTAGATTAAAGTAGGTACATACACACATTTATAAGAATTATACTATTTTTCAAAGGTGCCTATAGCATTTCATTGTGTTTTTCTTCAATAAACTGTACATATATAAAATTTAAAACTGTTATTCGCACACTATCTAGAGATATAGACAAAAATAATATATGCATGTAGAGATATAATTATGTAAATCGTTACTTTTTGCATTTTATATTAGAGAGAATCTCGCATATTTGCTTCAGATAGGCTTAATTGCAATTTTCTACGTTTGTCCATTGTGTTTTTATATTTATAATAGCAATAGTATTATTATGATTCTTTAACTGTTAGAAATCGAATTGTATTGTTGTTGATGGAAGTATACATTATGAAAGTGTGTTTTATATAATATTATGGATGTTGTTATTATTGTTAGTTAGGTATTATATTTATGTATGTAGATTCTAAGTATAATATGATGCTACGTAATTATGTTTGATTTATTTGTAAGGATTTTTTCGTGGAAAGTGTTAATTTATAGCTGAAGGCTACCTTGTTGAATTGGATGATTGATGACGAGGAGAGCGACGGTAGTCACAGTACTGTCTGGTCTCTTGTCGATATTCGGACAATTCTTGGGTGAGGGGCTCACCATTTGAATTGCCGATAATCTTATTTGGATTCCCATGGCCGCTGCGTTTTCTTGACGCTTGAATGAGTTCTTTCCTCAGATCGGTCGTTGTACTGAAGGCAGGAGCTCCTTCCGGTTCTTGTCGCTGAAGATGGGAGGAAACAACTCTCTGTCTATTGTTGTGACTGGATTGTTTTTTGTTGTTGACATTATTGCCTTGATTAGACGAAGATGGATTATGATTGGCGATGCTGCTACTGCTGCGACTACTAGGAGTAGCACAAGTTGACATGGACATGGCAGATGTTGTTACCGAATTGGGAGTTGTCGTTGATGATTTTTGGCTCTGACTCGAGTTGGAGATGATGCTGGCTCCTGACTTATTTTTCAGTAGATTCATATTATTGTTATGATTGGCATTATGTGAAATATTCCCACTGCCGTCATTTAAATTGGCCAATCTTAATTGATTTTGAATTTCCTGCTTTTCCTTAGCTCTTTTCTTCTGGAATTCCTCCTCGACTTTTTTCATTGCTTCGATTTCTCTCAAACGTTCCATCTCCCTTTCCTCGGCCTCACGAGCCAATTGCCTCTCGATGATTTTTCTCTCGAGAACCCTGAGTGTGCTCTGAAATTTAAACTTTTTCTTATTGTTGTTGGGATTTTGATGTGCATCACTTGACGCAACTTTCTGTTGCTGATCTTCGTCACAATCACCGGCATCAATATCCACGTCACAGGTTGGGCCTAATTGATTAGACGCAGTGTACAACGGAACACTTTGGCTCCTTGCGAAAGGAGAACTAGATCGACCACGACTGACACTGACACTTTTCTCATTGTTATTATGATGATTGTTATTAGTGGATTTCACAGGATGACTTTTCTTGTCGACAGATCGACTCCTTTGATGGTATTGACGTTGATAATGATTTCCAACTGCATTTCCAACACCATTGTTAGCATTGCCTCCAAGGATCTTTCTATGTTGCTGTTTCACTTCGTTATCCGACTCGAAAAAATCATCCCCGCCGTTGATACGGAAGATACTGAGCTCTGAAGTATCTAAATGATCCACACTCTTTGCTCGGCGATTGTACTGATGTGGATAATGATTGATGCGACGGGAGTCATACGCAGGTAAGTACATTATATGCGAAAATGGCCGCCTTGAAGAAACTCCTGCACTAGTTTTATTACTATGAAGATTCAAACTGTTCGTTTCTTGCTCTCCATTGTAGTACTCTTCATCTTCATAAACTTTATTGTAACCGCGATTGACGTAAGGATGAGTGGGTGAGGATGGAGACACGTAAAAGTTCATGCTACTTGGACCATAACCGATTTCTGATCGAACCTCATGTGCTACGAGCATATCTTCCTCTTCTTCTTCCGACTCATCCCCTTCAAACTCTTGATCCATATCCAGAAAAGCATTGTGCTCCTGCTCATCTAGAAATAAATCCTCTGACTGTCGATGTACTACTTGCCGTTGCCTTTGGTGTGCAGAGCGTCTGCTCCCGCGACTCAGCATCTGCGGAGGAAAGACTTTGTGAAGAAATTCTGGTTGGAACGGCTCACTTGACATCCTCCTCGAGGGCTCTTCAACCGGCAACACGTTCAGAGAGTTTGGTTCACTGCGACTCAGAAACCAGTTTGTATCCAAACCACGGAATTGATTGTTGTAAGATCCATTCAAGTATTTTCCCGGATTCTGTCTAGATTTTATCATGGCAATTCTCTTCAGACTCGGGGTAATTGCATTAGACTCTTTCGCCTTGGACATGTGAGCCCCCTTCTTGCTCTCCATTATTAATTTCCCATTATTATTATTATTACTAACAACTTGTTTCGCTTTCGTTGAGCGAGCGTACAAATGGCGTTTATTGGCATTATCTTCCCCTGCACTATTTCCATTATAATATTTACTATCAGAATCGCTAACAACCACAGCAGAGCCATGTTTATCAAACAAATGACCGCGAGTTGTGAATTTTGGCGGAGTACGGAGTCCATGAGGGACACCTAGTCCCACACGGGAGCTGCAACTTCCAGTCACACTTCCTTTTGCACTAAGAATTGGGATAGGAACAACAGCGTCATGCTCGAATTCCGAACTGCTCTCATCCAAATCTTGCTCAGGAGTCCAACACTTCCCTAGCTCCCCATGCGAACTCTGTTTGCGAAGTTTGCTAATGATTTTATTGTTTGGCAGATGGTTATTGTTATTGCTACTGCTGCTGCTGTTCGTCGTGTGAAGAATATTGTTATGGCGGTTGCTCGAGATGATTTCCGGCAATGGATTCGCAGGGCTTCCACCGTCGCCTGCGGAAATGCCAGAGTCACCAGAGCGCTCATGACTGTTTCTTGGCGGAGCCATTGGGCGTGTGTATCTCTGAATTCGATCTTCAAAGTGGAACCCTTCCTCAGAGCTCAGACTTCTTCCGGAAGCCCTAGGGGAATCTAGGGCACGCCACGCTGCAGTTGGCGAAAAGCGTGGTAAGTCCGGACGTCTCTGTGGCAAAGTTGGCCTTAATAAAAGTGGGATATCCAAATCCGAACTGCTAAGATCACTAGAGCTCTCTTTTTTCTGGACACGCGTCCTAGCTTCTTCCTCTATATCAAAGCTCCCTGAATCTTGGCGACGATGAACAGGATCAGAGTCACATTCCGACTGCTTGCCATTAAGACGATGACTGCTCTGAGCTTTGGCGTTGTTATTATTGCTCTGTGCAGAGGATTGCAGCACTCTTGCTTTTCCTTTGCTTGCATTATTAGCTAATCGTGGTGATGGCGATTGTTGTGAATGTAGAGCCTGGGAGCTCTCAGTATTCGTCGCATTCAGTC
>JABASI010004118.1:0-14739 GCA_019776505.1 Tomocerus nigrus | reverse complement strand
AGGAGGAACTGGACAGGTAGATCCTGATTTCCGCCCAGCTAGCAACTAACTCACACAAGTCCGAAAGGAAGAATCTTTTAAAAGTTTCTGGAGCAGTCGTCTTTTGATGACTCGTTCACACGTTACACTTATTGCTACCATTGAGTGTCTAGCAAATCAGTCACTTAGCTGTGTTGACCATAAAATATTATCGGACTATATGCCATGTACCTATATTATTTATGTACCGATTTAGCTATGGTTAATGGTTCGGATAGAGACTACATTTATTATCTGCATGTCGTTATATAATTGGTGGCTTTCACATTTACTTCCACTGGACTACTATTTATCTGCACATTACACTTCAACTCAACTTCTGACCTTTGCTTTACTACTTATATCTATAAATATATATTTTCCGAATGACTAATTGCATATATGATAATGAGTCTCTCTGTGTAGATGCATACATAAGTGGATGTATCAAGTAGTACCTAAATTCCCTAATGGAATAATACCTATATCTTGCAATCGTACGTTGTGGACTATCTGTTTATCTACATTATTATTATATTTCTATCTTGCTTATGAGTCTAAAGTACAACTGGTGTGGTGACTGTACAGCATTGTATGTAGCTCGCTGAATGCAAACTTTGCATTTTGCACCATTGCAGAAAGATGAGGAAGGTAGGTATTGTAGCCTGTGTAGGTAAGCTCTATGGGAATGGATTGGACAGGAGACGGCATTAATTATGGGTATGATCTGATTTCGTGTATCTTGCCTTGCACAACCCTTATCTTTACAAATATTCTCAGACGCTTCAATCGAATTATAATTAAATGCTTTTGCTAGGTTCCCTCTTGGCTATGCTATGCTACATAGTCTTATGCCTCAGCTATATATTGTCACTTTGAATATCAGAAAATGTATTCTAAATTTCATGTTATCAAAGCTAGCTCTTGCATTTGTGTCCTTGAGCGAAACTGCAAACAATAAAAATAAAGAATTATAACTTGCTACTGGAAGGATAGTTCTTGTTTTTGGTTGACCGTAAAAAATCTGCGCACATGACTCTCATATATAATATTCGTTTTTATTTGATGGCGTACTAACGGCCTATAATGAATGCATGTTCGCATGACTCCTCTTCATACAATCTACTAACTATCCAAATAATCCTTTGTTTTCTGTTCAATGTTCAAGTTTCATGGGTTTATTTACATTGAAGATAGGATTAGGAACTTATCTAAAACTTAAATAAGAACAGTACGTAGTACACAGTACACAGCGGAAACTACTACCTATGTAAGTATACATGACTAGAATGCTTAAACATTTCGCACTTCGATCGAGGTCAAAGTCATTTCCAGTGCTAACGAGAGACGCAGACGCTTTACTATTACAGAAGAGATGAAGCATGAAGCCCATGAAGGCTAATGTAGAAACTGCAGGCATATGTATTATATAACGTATCATACGGTGTATAGAATCTTAACGATAAAATGAATGTTGCCTTGCATGGGAGCAGGTAGTAAATGATGGCTGATTGCTGTAGAACTTGAGACAAGACGATTTGGGGTTTGGAGTTTGGAGTAAATATGAAGTCACATGGATCATATTCATACCTCTCAATCGATTTAACATTTTGAGATAATCAATGAGTCAACAAGTGTCCGTATTTGCATTCTTTCCCTCTTCTCATGTTTACAAAACACTCGAAATGGTTCGTCGATTTTCAATTGTCTGCAAAAAGCCATGTAAAAGTAAATGCTACGTACATCAGGTTTAGACAGTCTAACTCTTATTTTAAAATGATGAAATCGAAATCCTTTGTTATAGACTTTATCACTGACGTTTTGCGAATTGTTGATTTGTGGATGATGAAACAGATAGTACTGTCTTGACAAGTATTCAAATTATTGTGTAGTTTGATTTGACTTCTAGAATTAGTATTTTCTTACTGGTAGTCTTCTTATAGTTATTTATCTCAGAGTCTTTAAACGGGATTTGAATTATTCCCAAATTGACAAAATAAAAAAATAATATTTACGTTGTAAACATTTGAAAACATGTGTAGTCTAATGACTACAAATGTTACAAAGTTGATATAACGAAGTGAAAAATAGAAATATAATGTTGAACATTATTACAGTATCAATTCTCATGATTGCCGTGGAAAGTGCTTGGGTTAAACACTCAGCCAAAAAATATTTAAACGATTGTCCAGAGCTGCTGTGTGTGTGGGGTACGTTTATTTTTTCTTTCATTTGATCATTGCGTATGTTATATTATTATATGTAATGCGAATAATATGACAAATTAAAAACACTTTCGATCTTTAGAATGTATTGCTACTACCATGAAAAATAATTTGTGGTGGCTAAAAGTACTTGCATTATGACAAGGAATGAACTTGGAACTTGATACACGCCACAGCACGATTTGTGCTCATGCAGATGTACCAGTAAGTACAAGTAATAAATTATTAGCAGAAGAGTAGAGAATGAAAAATGCTGATAACAAAGTGAGTGACACTGACAAGTCATGTCTGAAGTCTGAACGCAAAATAACATCATGGATCAAAGGCCATTTACATTTTTATTAGTAAAGATACAATAGTATGATTCTGTTTTACATTTTTATGTCTCGTATAAAGTATCTTTCTCATCCACACACTGTCATGACTTATTGTAAAATACATTTCGAATTTTTCAAATTCTGTTTCTCCATTTCTGTCTAAATATTTATTAGATTTGTGGAACATCACAAGTCATTGCCGTTTCTTAAAAACCCAGCAAAATTGCTGCGAGACTTTCGCTTTCTTGCCAATTCCGCCCACTAATGCTCCTTGCGACTCTCAGAGACCAAAAGGCAATATCTTTTTTACAAAAAAGTAAAATAGCAACTTTTCTCTTAAAAATCAATGTCTTTTTTACTTTTTTGCAATTTGCTTTTTATCTACAGGTTAAGTGAAAGGCAAAGGGAAAAGTAACTGATTTGACAACTACCATCATAATATTACGCGTAAATATCCCAAACTTGAATGTTTCTCAAAGAGATTAACATTCAATTTTATGATATTCATGCGTAATATACAGTTGTCAAATCAGTTGCATTCCCCTTTGCCTTTCACTTAACATGCTGATAAAAAGCAAATAGCAAAAAAGGAAAAAAAAACATTGCTTTTTTAAAAAGGTCGCTTTTTACTTTTTTCTTAAAAGAACATTGCTTTTTAGTTCCCTGCTCCGAAATACTTATGTTCGAAAAGTGAACTTTAAGATGGCAAGTTTTATTTATTTTTACCTTGCATATTATTACACTGTAAAAAAGCAAAAAGGCAAAAGGTAACCTTTTTAAAACTTTTTGTTGACTCGCTTTTTTACAAAAAAAAACAAACAAAAAAGTCAAAAGAAAAAACGGTGCTTAGTTCCCTGCGACTCATGAGCACTCAATGCAAAAGATGAAGGTTATATTATGAAGTTTTAGTTAAAGGTAAACGGTATCTAATTAAACATTGCAGATTGTAAATTTGAAATACCGATTTTCGTAATTGGCTGCTCCTGACAGCCAAACTCGGTTAGGCCGGCAGAAAATTATATGGAAACTACATCCGTCCGCGGAGCTTCCATGTAAATTACTTTAGCTACCTATTTATGAGTAAATATGCCATAAGAAATCAAAAACGAAGCATTTAGAATTTGTAGACGATATTATAAGTAGTTACATTTAACAAAGTTTATTTTTGGTTGGCTATATTTGATTATTTAGTACAACATTTGTATTTTAATATAAAAATGCTCACGTCTTCTATCGTGTAGCCAAAGCGTCATACATTTCTGGTTCAAAAGTTTCTTTCAATTTCAAAGAATAAATTTAATTGAGCTAGATTCTAATTGTCACAGGCACAGTTTGTTTTAAGAGATTACTACTTTCAACAATATAATAATAGTATTTTCAACTAACGTCAAAACATTACAACAAAAGCAAAGTAGGTACACTGGTTTCAGCGTAGCTTCTTGCAACAAATATTCACTAAATATTATAGTACAAAGTACAAAGACTGATGACGTGATTAAAACATGTACGTATAAATAAATGAAACATGTAAAAAGAGAAAAGGATGCACAGGCATGAATAATATAATAATATGAGTTGAATAGAAAATTCCTGGAAAACGAATGGTTGAATGTGGTCACTTTGTAAAATATCGTAAACATTATTTTTAAAATTAATTAACCACTACTTAATAGTGGGGTAAAACACGCAAGTGTAACTAGACATATCGATCGATTTGATTGAAACATGGACGAGTAGTAATTTAAACACCTAATGATGGTTGTATAACTACTAATTAATTATTGAGGCACTCTAAACACCATTGCATAAACGACTTAAAATATAAATGCTGTATATGTAAATCTATAACACATACTTATACACTCTTTTGTAATGTATTTAGTTGTAACTACATCACTGAATTACATTTGTCACAATTTTCACTTTCACTTAAATTAAAAGTACTCCATTTGTATAAATAGATAGCAATAATCACTGGATTATTAAATATAGGCATATACTAATAACTTAATAACCATACACTCAATTTGTTCTTTTCAGTTAACCATTAAGACAAAAACAGTTTAACCTTAATATAAACCATGCTCTGTAGTATTTATATGGCCTACAATAATAACGCGAGAGAATATCATATCTATGCGTACAGATATAAATATTGGCAAATATCTGCTAGATTACTTAAAATATTATACAGTAGAATGGCACAGCGAGTTTGATTTTTCTTATAATTTGTTTCGAGGCAGTAACTTATTATGATATAAAAAGAAAGTGGAATAAAGTTTCTAAGTTTTCATTTGCCATACATTGAGATACGTACTGAGTTTGCTATCAAACTCGCTATTATTACTGCATGCGCTGAAGTGATCTTGATTAAAAGGAGTCGGCGTTTTCATGTTAATGTAGCCACGACCCCCAACTACGACAACAACAGTACGATCCTGAGGTTCTTTATTTTTGTAATGCTGTCTACTGATTGTTTTATTTCCTTTATTTGCTGTGGTCGGCGTGCTGTGGATATTTTTCAAATCTGATTGAGCAACTTCTGGAATCGAAGGGATTGTCCCTGTCGTGGCTCGGATTGAACCATTGTTCGTGGACGTCACAATCATCGAATCACCTATCTGACTATTCCTGGAAACAATTCCTACGCTCTCGTCCGAAGATGCAGAAATCTTGGAATCAACAGACCAATTGGATAAATCCAAAGATCTCGGACGACTCATCCTCATTTTCATCCTCCGATCTAATGTGTTGATTTTCACGTCAAGATTTACGAGCTCGGGATCACTACGTCGTAGAGCGTCGTAGAGAGGATCTACAAATCGACCTTCATCTTCCAGACCCCGCACGTTGATTAAATTTCCATATAATCCGTACACATCCGAGTCTATACTGAATCTTGAAGGGATTGTTCCTCCCCGAGGTAAAGTCTTACAGTTTCTCATAAATACGTTATCCTTTGAATTCTTTTTCCGCAGAACAACTAGAGTTTTGCTAAGTGCAGAGTTTTCACTCATCGATCCGTCTGAGATTTTTACGCTTAATGGGCTATGACTATTGTTGCTATTTCCCAGAGGAGTTGTCGCAGTGCTATCAATCTCATGCGACTCCACCTCTGACGATCCGTTCACTAATGCCGTCTCTTGGATTGAGACTTTTGCCGGAGTTTCTGCACTCGTTTTATTTTCGCTTGATTGTTTTCCGTCAGTGGTGCCGCCGCCTTGTCCCGAATTATTTTCAAAGGCCGGTATCCGTGAGGGAGAACGTGATTCAGGTGTGGCTGCAAAGGAGTCTTTGGCTGTTGTCGCATTGTCGCGAGCTAATGTCGCCATTGAAACGGCGGGTTGTTTTGTAAGCGGCATCAGGAAAGTAACAGGACCACAAAAGCCGTGATACGAAACGTTTGCTTTCCCAGTGCTGATGATAGGGACACCTTCCAAACGAGGCAGTGGAATTGTAAGTACAACGCCCAAATTTGTGCCGATCCAAAGCCACCCTTTGTGTGCGGTGAGACATGTCACGTGACAGCCTTTCTGTCTACGGAACGAATCGCGAACAGTACGGAAAACACTTGGAGCCACGCTCACGTCTTGAAGATGTTGTAACGTTTCTAAATGATAGAGACACACGGTCTCACTATCTTGTGTCGTGATCCAAAGGCCCACTCCAGAGCAAGTCATGTGAGAAATCGGTCCGTTGTGATGTGTTAAAGCCACATTTCTCTGAAATTCCATGATAATTGTTAGGGTTACATTTAGAAATGTGCATCTATAGTAAAAATTAAAATGAAATGGATAGTTGAGCGCTAACTCACTTCAATGGTATGTGTCTTGGCATCTATAGTCACTACGGAATTCCCACAAGACGCGTAGATGTGTTCTCGGGAGCCAAAAACTGATGTGATCTTATCCGAACCTATCTTGATGACTAAATCTGGTTTCAAGATTTTAGGTTCTTTAATTTGGGTGAATACTGCCAAGTTCCCATCTGCAAGACCAGCGTAAATTGTGTTTCCAAACAAAGTTAATTTCAAGACGCTGTCTGAAAGAATACAATGGACTTTGCTCCCTCCTTCCGGGTGCGCAGGATCGTACAGCATTACCCTGTACCAAGGAATAGATTTAAATGATGACACCAGTTACACTTTCAATTTATGACTTTTGGAAAATAATTAGAAATATTTTCTATCTCTTACTTTCTACTGTCTGTGGCTACCCACACACACCCCAAAACAAAAAGGAAGGCGTTGATTTTTTCTTCCACTAAATCAAAAGATGAGACTTCTTTCAAAGTGTTTTGCTGAGATTTGAATGCAGTTACATGTGATGATATCCCGTCTGAACTACTGACCCAGAGGTAATCTAAGATTTTTGAGCGTCCTGTCGGACTGACAAATGTGTGCGTAAAGAAACAGCCACATTTTACCTAAAATACAAAATTCATATTAGCAATCATGAATAAGACTGAAATTACTTATTAGCAAATAAATAATATAAAAACTAAATATGTAATTTAATTGGTATACTTGTATAGTTTATTCATAAGTATTTAAGTGCTATAATGACATGAGATTAAACTTACAGTGGTCATGTAAGGGGATTTAGAAAGTGACAAAGCTCGAACAAACAATGGTAATTTATGAAGAGGGTAAGGAGATTCATGGGGAATGTCCCAGGCTGGACTGTTGTTGGAGTCGAGGGCAAGCTGAGACAATCTCAATTCTTCCACCCAGTCATTTCGAATGGATGGACTTTGCATTTGGTAAACGACTTTCTCGCGATTGTTACCCGTTCCTAACAACAAAGTCAGGCACGAGGAGTCGAAATAAGAAATCTGCTCATCCCGGCAGCGGATTTGTAACTGAATCTCCATCATTAGTTCTTTGACGGAGGATTCAGTGAGTCCCTCGTAGGATGACTTCAAAGAGGAGACTAAAGTAAGAACACGACTCAGCACTTCGTAATCATGCATCAAACTCTGCATTTCTTCCAGCAAGGAAATAGATGCAAAATTTCCTTCCTCGATTTTGGGATTTGAACTTTTGTTTCCGCCGTTGTGTACAAAGCGACTCATTGTCGGGGATATTGAAATATCTTCCACTTCGATATCCTTCACCGGGTAAGACCATTTGAAAACACTCTTCTCCATTTTGCTGCCACCGTTTGACAAGGAGTCTCCTCCTTTTCCGTGAACTTCATTCGAGGCACTACCGTTTTGGTTCAACCCGACACAGATAAGCATGTCGTTCAGCAGCAGCAACTTCCGACACTTTGACTTTGTCACACTGCCACTGTTCCCATCAAAGTCCAGTTGCGTAACGACATCTTGTCGCAAGAGAATCCTGTTCGGATCATCCATGACAGATCGGAGGAGAACAAATTTTCCACCACTTATTGATTTTATGGTTTCTCTGAAAGCTTGATATTGCTCTGACTCCCGTTTCCTCTCGTTAAGCATAGCTGCCAGACTCTCCAGTTGGGTTAAAGCTAGCTGCAGGGACATTCTATCGTGATGCTCCTTCGGAGTGTGCTTTAATAAATCCTACAAAAGATAATCGAATGTAAATAGAAGATAGAGGGGTCATAAGACAGTAAAATAATATTTACTCAACGACAGAGTTTGATTTGAACTAATTTTTTACCTGTAGAAGAAGAATAAATTGTGGAAAGCGTTGTACAGGTTTAACCATCAGTCCAAACAGAGACAGCCGGTCGTGTGCTGTCATTTGCTTAACTTTTAAGAAATCAGCGAAAGCACTCTTTCTCCGGGCTTCAATCTTTGCCGTCTCCATCGCTTGACCGAAATTGTTGATGAATTCGGAGTAGACATCTAAGACTAGGCTCTTGGAAAAGGATGCCACAAAAACGTCTCCTATCTTTTCGTCGGCATCCCACCTCCTCACGCATTCCGCTAAAGCAATCCGGAACAAAGAGTGGCACTGGAGAATTTCAGGAACACGATGGAAAATAGTAGATATTTTTGAATGGCTTAGTATCGCAGGGTGGCTGCATTCTAACGGCTTTTTGTATTCCTGAAACACATCACATAATTATCTCATTTAACTTTGGTCCAATTTTAGAAATGTAGCAAGTGTCATTTTCACAAAAATTTGCGACATCATTTTTCAAAGGTTGGAAATACATTTGAACACAAAATCACAAGATGCTATCAAAATAAATTCATATCTTAAGGATGGTAAGCATAGCATCACAAACAAAATTTCCCTTCATAAATACTAAAATAACTAAAATCGTACATTTTTCATGGAATTCCAGCTCATAAGTAATTGTGGGCGGAAATTATTTCATTGAAAGTCAATACTAATGCTAATTAAATCTGCTTGTAGCAAGAATGATGGAGGTGAGGACTCACATTGACTAGTCTTTGCAGAGCTGCTACGTAGCTATTCTCACTGTGGACGACGGCAGCAACTATGTGCCTTCTGGTTACTTGTTCTGGTGTCAAATCTGGTGGTGGTGGTGGCAAACTCGGCGGTTGCACTTGTCTTCGAGGCCAATAGCCTTCCTCATCTTCAATAAAGCTGATTCGTTTCAGATCTTCTTCACTGAGTTGTGGGAGCGTGCTATGGCGGTTGTTTCCAGACTCTTCATTGATACTGACGTGGTTTTTTCTCAGAGAGAACCACCTCGTCAATCTGCTGTCTTCATCCATTGAGTTCTTGGAAAGTGTTTTTGAATGGTTCCACGAATCTCGCCATTTTTCTTTCAACCCTGACCCTCGACGAAATTTAGGAGCCTTCGGCACATCTTGGATCCCGTTCCTAAAATATCAAGAAACTTGTTTAATTTCCTCGTAGCTCTCTGTAACAAATAATGGCTTGATATTTCCGTCACTAACCAATAGAATTGAAATTATATGTAAATTTATTCATGGGAACAATACATACCCAAAATAGTTTTGACACAAACCTAATTTCTCTATTGTTTATTGCATTAAGAGCGTTTTATTACGCACGGGCTGTTCTTTGATTATCATTTGCTCTCACTAGTAGTCATCTTAATCAGATGATTACTAATTTACATGCAAATAATGTAATTAGATTTGCCAGCATAGCAATCGCCTACAAAATTCAGCAGAATAAGCTCATCAGACATTGGAGAGCCAGGGCCTGGCAGAAGGAGGCGGCGGATACTGTTCGTCATGCATATGAATTGCATTTCGCATTGCACGTACACTGCAAAACTACAGTACGGCTCTGAATATTCGATGCCATGTTGTCCTGTGCCCAGAAAAATGAAAGATGTGTACGTGCATAATATGACATGACATGAAACTGAATTTAACAACAGTGCAGAAGAGCAGGAGGTGAGTAGTCCCTCGAATATTGTTTATTAACTTTTCTACACTAAACTCTACTCACATTCATAATAATAATATTACAGCTACATAGTTTGCTTAGAAGGGTTCGTTCCAAGTTCGTTTGATTGGGTTGTGTGTGTTGTTGCAGCTTTGCAAGTTCGGATGTAATAGAAAGAACTGCCTGCTTTTGTGAAGTGAGACCGGATGTATCAATATACAGGATGGCTCACAACTCAGACACTTTTCTCACATTTCATACTTTATAAAGCAAGGAGGACTTGACTAAACTATTTACCCTTCCTTATGCCCCAATCAGACCATGCTGATTCCACAAGTACCTACTTATGCTCCTCACTACACTGCACTGTGTCACAATAGTACCCTACACTCAAATGGAGACATGTGCACTTAATTCCCCGATTTTGTCCCAGTCATCCATTTCCGCTCCTTGCCTATTTCTGAGCCACACATTATATGATCGATATAGGAAATAATTCACTAAGCACGCACCACAAACTTAGAGCTGGCTATGTAATGTGTAATTTAATACCGAACAACCATTTTAGGGAATATGTGTATTTGTTGTTAAGATAATGTCGAAATCTCAGTGACATTATCTGGACAAAGGCTAAATTGGCGTTAACTAATAATATGACTCATACCTAGGTTATATTATATTCTTCCCCGATATCCACGAAATTAATATTGAGAGCATAAAAATTACATATTCTGTCGTATGCATGGACCATACAACAAACAAATAAATTTTCACTTGAATACACATTCCCAATTATAAGTAGGCAACACATTTTGTGTCTTCTTAGAGACGTACGCTCCACAATTATGCGTAGAGTATCACTTCAATTAATATGTAGTTAATAATTTTTGGTGTATTTAATGGATTGATTAAGGGACTGGAAGTAGGAGAAATAATTCGAGAAAGCCTTTGGAGACCTTCAAAACTAATGACTTGAACTAATGACAAACTTGCTATAATCTGCTATACAAAACCTCTTTTATGTCTTCGAAAGTATGCAATAAATGCCTATAGTGAAAGAGCTGACCAAAATCACTTCCATAACTCATTGTTCCACTTCCATATCGTACATTGGACATGTAGTTTATCAAATAGATCGTGTCATGTAGTATCAATACAGAGCTAATATTATTAGGAAAGCCGCAGTTATCTCCAATGATAATATCAATACAATCATTGCCGCATTGGAGCAAGACGGCATCCTCAAAACGAGCCAAGTTATTTAGGGACATTACATTACCTAGCAAACATTTTCATCGTAGAGCTAGAATTGGTTATCTGATAAGACTTGCTTTGATCTCCACATTGCTTCAAATATTTTCCTGTGGAATAGATTTTTTGCATAAATTTTTTTAATGAAGATTCTAGGGGAAGGATATTTTAGAGGATTAAAATGAACGAAGAGCACAAAATACCCTGTATTGTTAATAATTAGCTACCTAACCATAGCTAACAAAGTAATAGATCAAATGCACACTACGTATCATTCAATAAAGTAAACAGCATTAAGTGTGCATTTGGTAATTGCCTTTGTTTAAGTGCATTGCATACATGCCTTTCTGGGATATTATTTATTCTCTCTATTTCTTATAGTAGACTATATGAGATTATGAGAAGTGTACTTTCATCTTTACTACTTTCCATGCCGTTGCATTGCAGTATTGTTATGGCAGTTTCACGTCTAAGCAGTTTAGACGGCAACAACGGCTAAAGGATAATAGCTAGTAATATGCTTTAGTATTACAGGTTGTGCTAATATAAATATAGGAACAAAAAGAATACGCGTTAAGTAAAAATAAAGCCCACGGATGGATGCTCCGCTTAACTGATGCAAACGCTAGTTATCCCTCTTCTGCCTGTCTGTCTGTGTAGTACATACAGCACTTAAACAAAGTATTATCCTGCACATGTTCAGAGTGTGGTTGTATCGAGTTGGGTATTTGGACATTATTCTGGGCATCTCATTGTTCTCATCTCAACTCTCTGTGGACGAAGTACATTGTTGAAGAAGGGAAAAAGCAAGTTTGGTTACGTATTTGAGTTGCTGTTGTGAAGGATGAGTCATCCTGATCATATACACTGATAGATACACGATATCCCATATAAACTACAACTAAATATGCTTAAAATACTATCACGGACGAAATGGGCTCATAACTCGCACTACATGCAACTAATATGCCAATATGTAAAATGTATAGCTCAGCACTTACCATATATTATGCAGATTGTATAATATATGCTAAGTTTACAAATAGGTAGGTAGCTTATTGTGCATTGTGTGTGTGTGTATCTGCACCATTCATTAGGTACTATGCAAAAAATATTGGCATGCTCAAAGCAAGGCCACGTTGCATGTAAAACTCTTATGCGAGAACTCAATACGCTAATTGTATCATCGTCTCAGTGTGCATGTAAAATATTTTTAGCATAATATTCATCTTCATTCGCACATGAGGCCGTTTTCTATTTCTATGCGTTACGACGACAAGATCTAAAAAACGTTCTTATAAATGGGAGAAAATGAGAAACTAATATGGCTCGAATCAAAGACACTAAAATGCTAGCAGTGACATTTCCCAACATGAAAGAGTAGCCATTACAATAAAAAGTATGATAACCAAGATTTTTCAAACATTTAGCTAGGTCAATCTCTAATATTCACACGGTCACATTATTAGAGAAGCAGAGCAGTGCCAGTATGTGTCCTATAGCATAATGTTTGTATCATGTCATGAAGTCATAAGAAACGTCGTTAACAACCGTGCAATGTTTCCAACTCCTAACTGATTCAAGTACGGAGTAAAAGTAATGTTTATTTACAATGTCAATACTATTTATACACATTGTAAACTATGACGAGTTTGCCAACTAGCAATAAAAATTTTAAATCTTTTGTCGGCTTCCTATATATCTATCCTAACAGTCACCTTTGTAGTAAATAAAAGCAGAGGTGGGAATATCTACGCCCTGAGTAGTTAAGATGAGCAATTCATCTTTAAAAAACAAATACAAAAATTTAATACGGAGCTGTAAACTATCTATAATTCTACTGTTAAATATTAAGCCAATTAGTTTGTTTTACAGGCACAGGCAGTTAAATCAATGAAAGTGATTCAAAAATGAAAGTAAAAGATCGTAAAATATTTTATGCTCAGCCGAGAGATACATACCTTATGTCAATGATAGGTCCATTGTCTGACTGTTGTGAGGTAGAGTTTATATGATTAATGCTGGCAGAATGTGGGTGACTGTTAAATGTAATATCGATATCATCATCAATTGTTTTGGTAGCGCACAATCTATTCTCCAGTCTAATGGTTTGGGTTGACGTTATGAGTTCTCCAGAAATTTCCGATGGGATAGCAAGCTCAGTGAGCGAATCGGGTTCTGTGTCCGAATCCGCAGAGTACCAATGTTCTTCAGGAGCTGAAATTGAAAAAAAAAAACAAAATGAAACATTATATTTTAGAAATTTTCGAAAATATTTTTAAAAAAATCGTTATCACCATTTTCACTTACTGTCAAGGATTAGCTCAGACATTTCATTATGCTCACATAAAGTAGTCATATTTACGTGTAGGTAATAATAATATTCTCTTATGGATGATGGGATAACAATAATAGGGAGGAATGACACGTTTATGCACAGATTTGGTCATCAGATAAGGGAATTGTTGCTTTAATAGTATCACTAAAGCAATTTCACGAACACATTCCTAACAGTCAACTATTACCAGGCTAACTTGAACTATACACTGCAGTTATGCATACAGATAGTAATCTAGAAATAAATTGGGACACTTGCTCGTGGTACTTGGCTGGAGAAGGAAAATTTAGGGACATTTCACGAAAGGAATCGATAGTATACAGATAAATGCACTTCTGGAAAGGAGAACAAAAGGATGGCTCTCGTCTCGTCGGGTTGATCAGATGAACTGATTGTATTGCTGGAGTGGAGACAGCAGAGAGGATCGCACTGTGTGTCTGTGTGTGGCACGGCTAAGTGCAATTTAGCGAACAACCGATTTGTAAGTAGATTGCATTATTATGGCCTGTACTAGCAGAGCCTTCAAGGTTATGAAAAAGAAAAAAGACTAGTGAGCACAGGGATTTATTGCAAGCCGATATTTTGTACGACACTACAGAACTAGTCGCATACATCATGTTTAATGTATGAGAACTTGACTTGAAGACATCTACACATGACACAATGTGCACACTAACTACACATCCCCCAATACTACGTTTACTGCTGCCTCAAATTATAATAGGCGACCTCCTAGCTACATAATGTCTGTCTGTAATGCAATACTTGATAAATGCAAAGCAAACTAAGAGTGCCATGCAACCCGAGTCCCGAAAAACCCGACTGACCCCAATCCCTCACCGTTCGTTCAGCCCACTGAGCTAAGCTTAAGGTAGAATAATTAAGTAGCCACGAACTATCAGTCCACGATAAATGTACGACGTTAGTATATTACTCACTGTACTATTTACTACTAAAACTACTGACCCCGAATATGCAATCAGCCAAAAGTGGAAAATGGGGCCGCAAACTTGAAAAGTTAATAACTTATATAAGAATATTCTTTAACATTGCAATAGAGGAGTAACATGGAAGGGTTCGCCATTCCTCCCGTCATATATTTATATAATATGTAAATTACTTTACAGGCACACTGTAAATAACGTAAACGTAAAGGTCATCGCATATAATAGATAGTTAGCTTTTTCACGCAACGTAACTTTTGGGTTGACGTGGCGTAAGTTTTTTCGGAAGGTTTCTTACGGAAACTCAGCTACGCAGTGTTTTACGTGC
>JABASI010004117.1:0-14739 GCA_019776505.1 Tomocerus nigrus | reverse complement strand
TTTAATTATCGACCGTATGTTATAGACTACTCTATTTAAGACATCTAAAATAATGACAGTCAGTATCAATTACACCAAATAAGCATTAAAACAATTATTGATAAAGATGAGATTCATTTAACTGCATTTTTGATCATCACGCAAGAACTTGACGAAAGGAATAAAAATGACAACAGAACACTACGCCTGTATGGTAAAATGGTTATATTATATTGGAATAATAATAATAAAATAATAATGGAGATTACGGAGAACCATAAAAGATCCCTCATTATTACATTAGCTATAATTTATTAGATTCCCACAATTAAAATTTTATTATGATAGAAATTCTGAGAGTGTAGATGAATGTTCTGCTTACGTATGACAAAGAGTGAATAATGATGCATAGAGATGCAAAATCAGTGTAGGCATAGAATAGATGTAAGGAATCATTCATCGAATAAACGAACTGGCTCAAGAGATAATAATAGGAAACCGGAAATGTAGTTTGCGGGATAAAAGGGAGAAGTTTATTTCGTATTTTTATAGATAGATATGATGGCAAACTCAATTTAGGGATTCCTGCAGCCACCAATATATTAAGTATTACATTGTACAATCGATAGGCTGGCTATCTGTGGCAGTAGATGTTGCAGCATGGAAAGTATTGTGAGTGAGAGGAAAAGTGTGTCTATAAATCCACGTTAGACATAAATAAGAAAGTAAGTTTCCCAACTTTGCCGAGATATAGGGAAGCAATGTAGTGGGCTGTCTGGGCTTTAAGGAGCGAAACGAAAGTCAACATCACATTGCTCTTTCCGTCACGTCAACTAAACTAAAGTGGAGTGAAGGAGTCAAGAAAGGCAAGTCTTAGCAGTCAACCTAAACGAAATGCCGGACTGGAGCTGCGTTCCTTGTAAATAGCTCTGCGTACAAGACGTCAACTTAAAAGAGTCCCGTGCAGCCCTTCGCAGCAAGAAGCTGCACATTGTGTAAGCTGAGGATGTGATGGGTTTCGGGTTTTGACATAAAATATTCCTCACAGTGAATCTTGTATGACTTTTTGTAGTGCGTGCTCTGCAGTCAATGAAGTTTGATGTATGAAAAGTAGCTCGGCTACCTCTGACTCTCTGTGACTTGACATCTCGTGTACAAAGCTTCACTCCGTACATAAAAACACATTTAACTTACTTTCCGTGATGAACCTCCCTTTCCCACGTGCACAACTTCTCCCTTACAAAATACTTACACGTTACATAACAGGATTTCAGAAATAGTTAACGTAGCACATATTTAGGCGGAATGGACACTAATCGTAAGTAGGCACTACAATAATTCTCATAAAATGCGCACTGAACGAGTATCGCCTATTACTTTTCAGAAAGAATCCTCATTGAACGTGTCTTAGCAGGGAATTGAGTATATAACATTCTCTGGCAGATAAGTCCCGGCTAAGTAGCTTCCTAGAGGTATACGCGGGATTTTTAAGTAGCCGATGGACTCTATTGCCATCCTATGCTCCCAGTAAAACTTAAAAGCTAAAATATCTGTTAGCACGGTGCTACACGGAGCCACAACGCCAGGCAGGCAACGTACGTACTGACTGACAGAAGTTGAGCGGAGCAAGTTGTGCAAAGTTCTGTCTCACATGTTCCTTCGTATAAAGCAGTAATCTAGTAAGGGACTAGAAGGATACTCGGATCATCCCATAAATAAGGCCAAACAGCAATATCCAATGTTATGAAACGACATGATATGCTATTTCATTTCATTTTATTTCCACATTTATGCCTGCGTCTTGTATGTTCTCCCTCAGCTCTTCAACTTGAGCATTCGGCTCCGTCTGATTGTAATATCGGACTGCTCCCACTTCCTTCCGCCTCCTCCGCTATACTAAATACCTACAAATAGTCCCCGTCCAGCTTTCCCTTCTTTCACTCCTTTGTGTCATCTAAGAATTTCCTCCAGTTTCCCTACAGCTCAATACATAACCGCGTAACGTAACACTATAGCCGTGTTAATAGCCCGTGCAGGATATAATATCTCTGACATATCCGAAAAGTAAGTGCTGCCTATACAGCACACATTATTACTCTGCCCTTACGAACAACGTAGAGATTCGCAGAGAGGTAAAAGGAGCGAGAAGAGAGCAGCAGCCGCTTTTCAAGAGAGAGCCCGGCGTTGAAAAACCAATTCAAAGGTCTACGAGCCCATACCGATATTGTCATAATGGGCTCTAGCCATGCAATTCCTCCGAAATTCGTTTCCTTCCTATGCCGCGCTTGAAATGCGAGCGTCTCGTTCCCGTCCTTTCGTCTCTAGCATCCAATCCGAATTCGGTCTTCTTGTCCGATCGCCTTCACTTCACATCTCTCCACTTTGCTCCTCTTTTATGTCATGCTATTTCACTGGGGTACTTAACGTTACTTTACATTTCACTCTGACTCTCTCCCCTTAAATAGTTGACTTGAGTCCCTGCACACGGGGTACGGCCAATTCTTCGGGAATCATGAACAGTAACCCAATTCCAAATAACATTTGAATGCCTCGTTTCAGGAGAGAAAAGTCATTCCACCCTGCATCCTCTATTATTTACTTAGCCAGAGTAGGCTTAAAAGCGACTACGTGAACTCCTTTTATAAGGACCCCTATTTCTCGCATCATTGTGTAAAATCCGAATAAAACAACACTCTTTTTCCTTTATGGAGACAGAAATATACATACATAACATACATACTTTAGCATACTGTCGTTTCACTTCTTTCCTGGGATATTAGGTCAGGCTGGTGCCAGGTGGACTTGCTCTATTACTCTATTCTGGAACATTACCATCACCACTCTATGAGGCCATTCCTTAGTTAAACCAATCGTGTAAGTCATAATATTATTCTTCTTTTCTTTTATGTCTTCCTCCTTCTAGGGCATCCTGTTTCCCTTGCTTTGCAAAATTCAGCCAAGATTTCCAGTGCTAACTATTCGTAATTTACAGACATTGGCTTATGTGTCGATACACATGGTAGCTCTAAGTAATGTAATAATATAGAAGACTGTCGTGCTGTACGTAATGGATGCATATGGCAAGGGGTTTAACGTCAACTACCAGTTTAGTACGTAATCAGTAGTAATACGTAAATTCGATTACAGGAAAAATAAAAATATATTTGATGGCAATTTGCTATTTCCGCTCATAAATCTGACACGTATAAACTAACTGAATCATTGTAAAGAGCTGTGTTTGAGGCATGTGTGGTGGTGAGTGAATTCTTGGACTCTTGGAGTAGCGTTTTAGTAAATGAATATTTGTTGTAGTCATTGCCCTGAAAACGGAGTTTTTGCTGGCAACCTTGACTGCACACCCGTATTTCCTGTCTTTTTGTGTGGATCCGGCATTGCAGCTCGTTTCGCGTCACGAATCTGTTTTTCACCACTTTTCCATTTTTAACAACAGTTCTTCTGACTTCCTATGCAGCTTTCACTACCAATTGCTTTCCATGCACTTCAACTTTACCGTAGCTGTGCGAGTACTTAAACTAACGAAACTGTAACTGGGCTACTAGCACGGCATGGCGTGTTTCCTCTCTCTGTCTATCTGCCAATGACTATCCCTACTAATGCATTCACTTTAATGTTTCATATCAGGGAAAGCTACGGAGGCAGTTAGAGTTGGAGTGAGGGAGAAAGAAAGATAGATGTATCTATCCATGTGAAATAGTGTAGCTGGATGCCGGGGATTGAGATTCTATTGGCTGTACAAAAAGCTCACACTCTTTCCTGCATTTGCTTAGGATTTCGTACTATTACTGTTCACTTCTAAACACACTTAAGCTGAGCTAGAGTCAAGCCATTCTGCTCCCTGTCCATTTCATCGTATGTCGTTAGACTAGTACATGGAGTTCCACCGCCAACTATTCTGCACAATGCCATTCGGAAATCTGTATGCAAGGTATTCAGCATTTGGGTGTCTAAAGCTCTACTTATGACTAGAGTGTATCTTTGGATTGCATTGACTTTGGGTGGAAGGATGTCTCTCGCACAGCAGATCAGAGAATGGGTCCGGAGGCAGATTCCATAACAGAAGTAATATCGCCTCGCTCTCTATCCGTTTTCCTCCTGCCATATCAAATGAGTATAATGGAAGGAGAGGAGCACAAGGTTGTACTAATGGAAAATCCCATCGACAATGGGCTCAAGATTTATTCATGCTCTTTCCTCTTCTTTCTAGATTTATTCTCACATACACAGATTTCCAGCTTTCTTATACGGAATTCTTTGCTTAGGCATCGACTCCTCGTCGGGCAATGCGCCTAAGACGCTCTACAAAGAAATGGGAACTGCCTCGCTTCGTTTTATTGAGAACCGCTGACGAAAAAATTCATTCATTTCAAAACCACATGAAATTCTGACGGTTTATATCAATACTTACGCTCTTTCGCTATTTATTGCACGTGAGAAGATAACTACTTGGTTCGAAGCAGATACCATTCTCCTCTCTCATCCGCTATGGCCCATCGTAGTATCACATTCCCGACTGATTTACGAGAAAAGTTATAATAATGTAGCATAAACCATCACATTATACAGCGAGCTGAATAAGCAGGAGGGAAATGTTCGGCAGTTGTGCACTCTCTCGACTAGGATATGGTGGCTTATGACCAAATGCCTTTGAAAATGGGAGCTCCAAGCACCAAGTTATAAACTGGGAATTTGTAAAAAGAAAGAGTAATGCTTAGTCGGCTGTGTGACCATATGTAATGCGAAGGTGAGTCCTGTTCCTCTGTCTGTGGTCCAATGTACATGAATGGGGCATAGAAAGGAGACAATGGGATTGTTCCTGAGCAATGATAAGGAGATACATCCACGTATACCTAGGCGGGTTCCTGAGCTAGGACATATAGCCATGGTCTGGAGAAAGTGTTATGTAAAGAGTGGGAAGTAGCGGAGTGTTGAGGAATGTTCGGAGTCGGAGAGGAAGTCCCCGAACAGGGCAGGTTAGGCTCTCGCAGAGCAGACCACTTGAAATCTTTATGAGTCTTAGATTTGTATCAGGATCGTGAACTACCTACACATATCACTTACCTCAATGGCTCTCAACCTCCATTCATTTCTATTTCACTTTCCGCCTGTCTCCCTTTCGATCCTCTGACTCCTTCCCCTCCGGATTCTCACTCTCACTTACAACCGACAATAACTCGTTTATTCCGTTTCGCCGTTAACTCTAAAAAAGGGGCGTCTGTCATTCTTTCTGACTTAAATGCTGGAAAATTACCATCTATTGATTTCCCCCTTCCCAGTTTCCCAGAATTGCATTTATAATTCGTAAATTCGTGATATTGATACTCCTGGCCAGGCTATTCCCGCCACATCACCTAAAATGCCTACGGTAATAAAATGTTGTTTCCTTTCACTTCAGTACACTATGCTATGCAAATGGCAACTTTGATAGTCGGATGCTAAAACCTGGCCAAAGTTTACAAATATTATATCATTTTCCGAACAAGACTAACCAGTTATATACACAGTAAACATATATTATTATTGTTCTCATTGTGTAGACTGAACTAAGGAAATCCTAAATACAGCTAAAATAAACGGCGTCAGTCAAGAGAGCAAAAGACACACCCATCAAGAAAATTACTTAGTTCCTCAGAGCGAATACTATTTCTGACGGAGAAATAATTTTGGCTTGACCTGGAATTTTGTAGTTGAGCCCTATCATCAATTTCCATACTTTCTCAACGATGCAGCACTCTCAATTCACTGCTAAATGGCCAAAAGTTTACCCAGTTTTGTGTAGTAGCAAAAGTTGCTTAGTGGATAATCGCTATTGATTGCATTCTTGTTGCAGAATTTTTGTGGAATTGGATTGAGAAAGGGATCGGTAGTTTTATGTTGGAAAGGAAGCTCCATATAAGTTAGCTTCCTAAATTAACGCTCAGATAAGGACTTGGAAGTTAATTATTGAACGTGCTCTATATAGGAAGTCGTAATTTGTATTTAACGAAGCTTATTTCTTTATGGCACATCATCACTTTCGTTAAACGCTCTTGGTTGGCATTAAAAATGTCAGCTTAAAAGTGAGTCACATACATTTCGCACAATTTCCTAAATTTGGTTATTTATTCTCGTAGGGAAGACGCCTGCCTTATAGCTTATAGTAGTCTGAACGAGATTTGGACTACTTTCCATGACCTTTAACTATTAGCGTTCCTTACAAATTACGAATTACAGGGCCTATAACAATAAAAATGATGACAACTTGTTCAGCAAATAAAACAAAATGGAAACTGAGCCTTTTTCTGCGTAAAATTTTTTTACTTTCGGCTTTATTACTTTAGCTTGGACGTCTATAGGAAGAAGACAGGGTCTGATAAGAAAATGGAGGAAGTTACACTTATGCTTTCCCTTTGTACTATTCCATTGTGTGTCTAAGTGCGTATACCTGGGTTATGCCATAGCAGTTTTTGAAGAGCGGAATTTAAGATTGTACTTGAACAATGTACATTGTTCTCGGTGCAATAGAACTTAATATGATATAAACTATATTTCTGTGTTGTGCATTGCCAAGTATTCCGTTTTATTTCATACTTTACGAGCGCCATTTGAAGTTTACGTCTCCTAAACTTGAGAGAACATTACAAATCGTGATCTCGTGTAACGCGAATTTAGTACCAGCACACTCTAAGGCTCTTTTGGCATATTGTGGAGAAAATGCGAATCTTCATGCAACTCTACTCATATAATATATAAAAGCGCACGTTGACAAACTGAGCTCGATCTGTTGGCAGAGCCTAGGGCATAGTAAACCTCAAAATACAAAACTACTCAGCTTTCTTCTTTTCAACGACAGACAACAAAGTACACTAAAAAGTACATGTATAGGTACTCAGTCAGTTGCTAAACCGATGCGACAATAAAGTACATAATTTTCTCCAGTTTCTCTACAAAGGGCTGTGTACAGGAATTGCCGCAATCGTCAGTGAACATTTCACACAAGACATTGTTTAGAGTTACACAATTCACAACTTGTCTATTTTACGAGTTAAATTCTTTGGATTTCTTGTGATCACGATTGAGGCATTTTATGGATTTTTGCTATGTTCAACGCAAATAACATAGCATCGTGAAAAGTGCTCATCCTTTTCATCTCCTGTCTCATGCTATGTTTATTTACTTATAGCATAACAGGAAAATTCTTATTAATACAATAATGCGGCTGCATATGAAATCACATACTGAATATTTCATGAATGCATTTTCAGATTTACAACTCCAAGCTCCTTCACCACGAGATAAATTGGCTCCGATGTATTTACATTGTATTTGTTGAGTCTGTAGTTGAGAACAAGCAAAATGCAGACATATTCCGGGGTCTCTCATTACTCCATGCCATATTGTAGACAATATGGCAGTATACTAGTATTTGTACTTTGTACTTTTCCGTTATCTTTAAGCAAAAGAGAAATCTGCAGCTGCTGTAAACAAGTGTATACAAAAGTATGTGTGCAAATGTACACTGCTCTGGATGTCCCATGCATGAGAAGAAAACAATTCTGCCGAAAGCATATTTATTACAAGGAGCACAGTACGTAAGAAATAATCTACAAGTGGGGATTCGCGGTGAAGAATTTTGAAAAGAAGTATGATAACTTCTGGCCAAAGTAGTTTTGCTCCTCTAGTACCATATATGAAACATTTGAACCAGATAAAAATTATTTAATGAATGTTACGTCACATTTGAGGACACCCATGGAATATCCATAAAAACTATGCTCGATTTCAGGGTATTGATTGTTATATGTAATAGTTACACTTTGTCATAAAGTGAAAATCCAATTGATTTTCTTTGGTTTGTGCTTTGTGTTGGCTGTTAGAAATTCAAGTTATTATCATCGGCTTCTTATGTCGCTCGCTTCCTCATTCACTCATGAAGTCATGAGTCTTCATTTCAACCTAACACTTTGTTTAAAAAAGGATCCTTTGAAGTGCAAACTAACTCTTCTCTAGCTTTGTTGTGATACGACTTACATAAAGTGAAATGAATACGCAACTGACGCAAAAAAGCACGAACACTTTCTCTCGTATATTTTATTTCCTACGGTTAATGGTCTTGGCCTTTTCAGGACGTCAAAAAGCTACGCACGGTATTCTTAGATTGGCATAGAAGAAAGATCAGAAAAAGGCGTCACGTCACCTGTGTCAAGTTAAGTGTGATTCTCGACTTGGGAAAAGGCATAGTCTTCAAGCAGGACGTATTTTCTGTGCATAATATTTGCAAGGATTGTTATTAATAGAGATATGTGCAGTATGAAGTAGAGATCCGTATATTATTTACAAATGTTCTCCATTTCGGAAACAATTTCTGCTTTTTACACAAAGAATAAATAACATTATTCACTCCTTTGTACAAAAGTGAGTCCCTAGTCCGCACTTTCTTGCATGCTACTTAATACTAATATTTTAGTATACGAGACAGTGTCGGGCTGTGCAGAACACGCTGACTACAGAATAGCGCAGGAGAGGGAAGCATATTTTTGCTGTCCGCCTGCCTTACTCATTTCTCCAGCTATTCATTCACGCCATTGCACTGAGATAGTTACCTCCGCTAAGTTTACTGTCTTCCTCAGTTTATATAAAATGTATGCACAGATAAGAGCTAGAGTCTTGTCTGACAATTCCCCTGGAGAAGCGAAGTCTTCCTGGCACATTCATATGGACAGAGAGAGACAGAGAGCTATCTCATCATCATCATCTGCCTGCTTGGCCCCGTCCGTATTTCCTACAACGCACTCACTGTGCCCTGCTACTCCAGATATTTTGTCAGCTCTGAGCCCGCTGAAGGCGTGCATTTATTTTATGACAGTTATATAATCTCTTGTCGTCCACCGCGTTCACATTATTCTCCTCTCTTCACCAGTTACAGGATGATGGAAACATCATCTGTACAAAGGGACCACACGTATTTTATACACAGCCTTATGAATGAGACGCGAAGAGAAAGTACGATGACACAGACGCATTTCTTTTTATGTCAGTAAAATTGCGATCATGGAAATATAATTTTTGCATTCGGATGTTTGCCAACTTCAGTCAGCACCTGAGCCGAGGAGCATTAATGTCCAAGTGCAACTCCCTAATCTACTTGCACATTTTTATGCAATTGTCTAATCAGTGATGTCTTAGCAGCTTCGATGACAGAATTTTACTTATAAAAATGTACAATATACAGTACCCAGTATAGCCCAGTAGTATTTTATTGCTCGATTTAGTCAGCATCAATCACAGAAACAAAGTTACATATTTACATTCAGCCAAAAAGTCCAAAATATTTGCGCAAAATAAGCTGATTTATAGCAGGTAGGTACATTACATATTCTCGATAAATTACTAGTAGGTACCTACTGAAAATGAGAGGCATGGAATACAGCAGAGCAACATCGTCATCACGGTTTTCTCGTTTCTAGCAAATGTATTCATACCATATTGTCATTTAGTGTTGCGTATTGCTTAAATACATCTGCGGTAGGAATTAATATTCTCTAAAGCGTTATCAAAGTGGCAGACGTAGGGTAGCTTTGAATTTTGATGTTACAGTAATACGAGATACCTACTATATGCAGGGTACTTAGTCAAAACTGAACCAGATAGTGTTTGACCTCTTAACAACTTCTGAATGAGTACCCCGAATTTAATTAGGTTTACATCAATGGAACGGAGATAAAATTCTGTGTTCGAAATGATAATGGGATTAGTATCGGAAAGATCTTACTCCTAAGACTAGCGCAAAATTACAAATGGGGAAATCTTGGTTTTCTCTGCAATCGTTTGCCTTCGTCTCCCTTTCACCTCATTACGCTTTTTCGAAAAGTGGGCCTTTTAACTCTGTTACAGAAATTGTTTACCGTTGACTCTATACATAGATATACACATGTAGACAACAGATATGGACACAAACACATTATGAATATGAATCAACCACATTGCTCATAAAATATGTTACGGAGACGAAACTCAACACAATAGGTGTATACCTACCTACAGTAAAAGTTGAAAGTGTAATTTTAAGCATACCTATGCAAATGCATAGTCATGAATAGTCACAATCACATACTGTCAACCAGACTTTATTGAAATCCTACGTTATCGAAAGAAATAATTATTTTGACGAGGTCTTGGTTTTAACATGAATTCTAAAAAAAATGTGAAAAAATTCTAGTACAACTATTATTAATATGTATATCTGTAATTCCTGTGTGTGGATTCTGCGGATTAGAGAATTCCAAAGTGTCGAGTTTCCGTCGTTAGTCCTGGTTCCGTACGGAGAAGGAGTTGGGATCTGTACACTGTACCTAGTAGTAGTCTGTATCCAGCCAGAGTCTGGGTCTACGCAATGAATGAATGAAATGCTCCTGATGATTCCCTCTTCTGCCGCTAATCTCAAGCGCGCTCAGTTCCTCAAGGGAAAAAAACTTACACGCGACTTACAGCTAGGGAGCTTCGATTATCACACCTACAGTTTATCTAGTTTTACTAATACTCTACATCGATGGAGAATTCTAATCCGCGCACAGAATTCATACCGTTTAATAGTCAATTGTTTGTCGGATAATATTGTACTCATAATAATATAAGGAGAAGTACAGTAATTATTATTGTGCAGACTATATAGGCAGTGAAGAACTGGAATACGAAACTGTTTTGTTTGAGTCTGTGAGTGAAACTGCATTGACATGTGGCATATTTGTGAGGGTACAAGTGTGATAGGTTATATGGACAATTATGTGCTTGGGTGTGGATATTACACGTAAACGTAACGTGAATATTGAGAATAAAGCACAAATGTAGACGCAATTACAAATGACAACGCGTCCTGATTTCTTCTGTCGGAAACGAAGCCTCGGTCAGTCATTCTCGGTTTATAGATCAGCTTAAGCCTGTAGTGAATTATGTGGGATAGAACTTTAGTTAACGTCAAGTGAGACAGTAGAAACCACGAGAAAGGACAGCCTTTGTATGTGAAATGTGAATAGTACGTATGTACTACTTTTGAAGAGTATTATTAGGAAATTCAGTTTTGCGTCGTTGGTTTCGTTATGTGTTGGCTGTAATGGAGTATGCATAATGCATTATAGGATTTCATATTTCATGTTTATGACATTTAAAAAAATCTTTTGTCAAAACGCACGGCTCAGCAAGGAAGCTGGGCAACCACCGGAGCTTATTAGAAGTTCTAATTTAAAACTACAATGCTCTCCCTGGCCCTGGCAGAGATCCTCTCGCAGAGACCTTGAGCAATTTGTGATAGGAGAAATTCCTGAGGACTAGACTATTTCTGAATTGTCTCTGCTGCGTCCTGTCTCTCTTATCTTTGCCATGACCGAAGGCGCGGAGAAAGTTTCCTCAGTTTTTCATCTACTCTATTTATGATTTGAGACTATGTACTTGATATCTTTGGGAGAAACAAGGGGAATCAAAGGGAAGAAAGCATATTTTCCCCCTTCTTTCGCTTCAGAAACAGGGACGGAAACACATGGACTGAGTACATAGACTGGAGAGACTTTCTTAACTTTATTATTAACAATCTTCCGTTTCATGCTCAGCACACTTCCCCACTCGACGACGACGACGACTCTCCACTTACGCTGTGTGCACCCGAGTCGAATTCATTCAGTAAATATAATGGACGTCACACAATGCCACTCGTGCCCTACATCATATTAGTATCATCTCATTATACAATATGCACTCAACATGATTTATGCAGATATCTCCCGAGTCTCCACTAACACAACAACCATAGGCACGCAGTCAACCTCCGCCCCACTCTCACTTATCCAAACACACACACTAATGCATCCTCAGTATATGATTCTGCATGTACTTGCTATCATATTATTATTATACTCAGCTCCCTACTTACTAACACTCCAATTTTGTTCTACACGTAATTTAGCAGATAATACTGTAAATAAGAAAGTTGCAGGAGGTTCGTTGGAGTAGCTTTGGTGAAATCACATGCTGCCACGCACGTTAGTCGCTAGCCAACCTATTATTTCCAGATAATATTAGCCCAGCCTTGTTAGACGGGGTTGGTGAAGGTATTCCGGCCAGGAGTGAAAGCGTATCCCAGTGTGTTAACTCTTCTGTTGTTTTGTGTTATGTACGGCACTAGCTAGTCATTCTCTTTGAGAACGTGCTTTAATAAACTAATGCTAATTCAGGCCATATCCACGTGTATATCTCTGCTTTATTTTATGTAGTACAAGAGCAGTACACCGAACAGTGGCCTGAAACCATGTAAAATACTGCACAGCTAGACTTCACAGACTTGCTCTCTCTCTCTTCCTGCAGTAACATGAAACATCTAATATTTAACTAATAACTACCTATGCATATTTATACATCTCCTTTTACGCAGTTTACCATATTATGCCCTATTACTGTAGGCCCTGCCTGCTTTGACTGGGACTAGCCTAAATATTAATTATTAATGAAAATAGTCGCATAGTTGAAAACAGTAGTAGATGTTATGAAATATCAGATTCAAGTGCTTCAGTTCCAACATTAACTCAATTGTGCATAGCATGGAAGAGTAGCTATATAGACGAGCTCTGTTCTACATACAGCAGCAAAGCAATGCAGCTTGAACACAATATGCATACATGCTACTTTGCCATTTAAACGTTAACGACGACAACGTGTTTTAACAGAATAGAAGTAGTGCCATAGTAAATAGAAACTTGTAAAACATATTACAACCGCTCGCTCCCCTCCACACTACTAAATAGCTACTCTTATAAAATAGAATAAAGCTTTTACTCGTTCCATTTACGACAACGTATCTCATATGTCCCACTGTTTGACAATAGCGTCCACGTCGGACGTGTATCATTAACAATATATATGTACATACTTAGTACTTGTTTTGTTTCGCGATGGAGAAAGTTCTGCACAAGTCACAGTCACAACGGAATAAGAATGAACTGGCTCTGGTGCTCGTTGTAAGACATTATGACAGGAACATAGTAGTCCAATCCCATCTTCATATACGGCTCAGTTAACTCCTTCTATTGAATAGAAAGATAGAGAGAGAATATCAGAAGTGGAGATACGGACTCCATATAAATAGTTCCAAGAGTTCTCGAACAAATATACGTAGCACTAGTATATAGGTGGAGAGAGAGGAGGATATTATACTAGAGGATAGGTAAGCAGAAAGAAGTACATTTGTAAATAGAAGACAATAATGATGGGGAGCATACGGTCGTTGACGAAGGCGCTGTAGCGAATGTATAGCAGATGGATGGAGGAAAGAAAGAGTCAGCCCCTTCGCTTGATGGCGAAACAAAAGAAAGAAAGTTGCCTCTCCCTGCATTTTCGGTTTGATAAAGCCACGAGTTTTTGCATAGCTTGCGATTTCTTGGCTCTTGAGTCTTTGCAGAACTCATTGAACGCGGTTTGGCTTCTCTCTTCCATATACATAACATGTGGATGGGCGAAAGTGTTGCCATACGGCAGACAGACAGGAGCTGGAGAATCCCCGAAATAATAGTTGGTTGGTTGGTGAGTGAGGAGTGCTCTTCTTTCCACGCACATTCCCTCTCTCTCTCTCTCCACTCACATTACCCTACTCAGGCAGGACATAGCAACCCACCCGGCTTAGAAGAGCTAGTCCTACAAAATTCATTATGCGGGACAAAGAGATGATGGAAACAAGAAGGTTCTGTCTTTGTCTCCCGGCATCCTCCGTTCGTTCCACTCCATAAACTATCATTACCTACATACATACATACTCACTCACACATCCATACACTGCTCAACGCTCTTTGAGCACCTAACCGTCCTATCCCATTTTCTGCACTATTAGGGAATTCTTTATGCTGTTCCCTTTGTACACACCACAAATGAATGCTTTATAGTCAGTCATATAATAATAACTATAGCACGATGATGAGCTATACTTAGAGCAGCGGTGTGGTGGCTGATAGATAATCTTCACAGCTAGCTACCTTCTTCAACTTCATCCATCTGCCTTTTCTGTCCTCTCTTACAAAGTTATAATATTTAATTGCTTCGTGTGGTAATGTATGCCAAGATCAGTTCCTCTTCAGAACCTGTCAGCCGAGCGGTAAATACTCTCATAAATTAATTAGCCAGCCTTTCTTTTCGACGACAAGACGCAGCACAAGATCCCTTTAGTAATAGTAGACATGCAAGAGTTGAAATTATATCCCAGTTTTATCTAAAGCTTGTTAATGCAGGACGCCAGTGAAAGAACATTCTACTTACGGTGGTTTCCCCGCTTTCATTGGCTGCATGCTCCATTGTTTTCTGAATTCTAAACAAATGTCTAACGAGTGCAGTGCATAGACTTTGGTTATTTGACATTGACTAAACATGTTTTACTTTAGTTTAGTACATAATATTCGCATGTTTCATTTTGCTATAGATTAAAATGATAATGCCAATAATATTAGTATATTTAGGCTACCTTAGCTAGTTTACTCATGTTATGTAGTCCTTAGCAAATCTTAACACATGTAATGGTATTGTTAATATCCTTATTCTTTCGTTTTATCTGCATAATCACTTCCTTCTTTTATGGCAAGCTTCACTTAGGTAAGCCTTTCCTTGCATGTAGAATTAGTTTAGTGGTGGGTATGGCAAGTAGCAGCTATTCGACCTGCCTACTATAAGCTATAGCATTATCATAGAATATGTCTGGAAATGAAGGTGGATTTCTGAGCTGAACTGAAGAAA
>JABASI010004116.1:0-14742 GCA_019776505.1 Tomocerus nigrus | reverse complement strand
ATTTATTTTCTGTCTACATATTGTAAATACATATAAAGTAGCTTGGCTAAAGTCAGAAACATATTTTCTGCTGTGTTGTTTTCCTGGAAAATGAAAGGTTTGATATAAATACATAATAAAAACATAGGGAAAAGGACAGGGAACGGATAGAGGGTTATTTGCCTACTTTCTCTCTCTCTCTTTCTCTCTCACACACACATATAATCTACTTCTTTCCTGTCATATTTCTTTTATTCTTATACATAGGAGAAAAGTCCAAGTCCACCCGACTTAGAATAAATAGAAGAGAATAAGACGAAGAGGGAATTCTCATTTCCTTACTTACAATAGTACAAGGACCTAAGTGTATTCTCTTGGTGTTTTTGTTTTGGAGCAGATGGCAATTTTCCCAGATGATGAGAAAACACAAGAATCTTTCCTCGACACTGTCACATTTTATTTATACGCAGAAACTCAACAACTACTCAACAAGAAATACGAACAAACAACTAATATTAAACTTGTGGATAGTTTTCTATTAGAGAAACATGAGTACTCTTATAATATTTTGGAAATAGTAGCGTACATATACGAATATCTTGTATCTGAATTTCTATTATAATATAAAACATATCCGAGAATAATAATTCTACTCAAGCGGATGACAGAAATAGCATTGTTGATTCTTTACGAGATGTTCTTGCTCAGAAACTTAGCAATGTCCTCTCTTCACTTTTAACCATCTAGATCCTTTATATTTCTCTCTTTTCCAACTATCTATTTTGGGTTTAGCAACTAATGCAACAAGGATACAGTTAGGGAAGTAATAATGTAACTATGTTTGCAATGGAATCGAGGCGGACAATAATGCAAAGCTCCTTAACGCAATCGTTAGTGAGTAAAAAGCTCAATTTCGTAATAAAGTTCCTGTTTGTCTTCTCTATTATCTCCTTCTTTGTCATTTTCGGTAATAAAACTAGAATTAATCTTTAAGGGGTTGTATTGCAGGCTATAAATTGGCTTAAGTGCAGAACATCACGGAATAACAGAATAAAGAGCAGTGAGCACTGAGCAGACGACAACTTTAAGGACAGGAATTAGGTGTCTACTCTATATTTACTCTAATAAATGCTTATCGGATTATTTCCTCCACCACTTCCTATACTATATACGTCCACGTGGACTGTAGGCAAAGTACATTATAGCATTTACTTATAAACCTTATCTGTATCAATATTTCTTGGTTGCGTTTTAATAAATGTTATGTTGTAATAGCCTTACAGGTATATCGTTATGACGGAGGTCTCATGATTGTCATGTAACAATGTTTGCTGCAATATTCGTAATAATTACCACTGATATATGATAGCATGCGCAACTACTATTTTCGGTTTTAATTGGCTAATTAATACATGTGTACCTATATGCACACTATTGACCACTATATCAAGGGAACTTTCCAAGTAAATTTCGCTGATGATGTTGTCCAGTTCAGTTGGAACATTCTAAAATAATGCTGTCGCAATTTTAATCTTTAGTTATGAGAAGCATTCCTTTCGTCCGTTTAAAGAGCCTAGTATTATTATACCGTGTAGTGGGTCAAATAAGTAATTAGAATTTACACTACAAGTAAACACATATTCTCTGCGACAATTATACTATTTGTGTGGATCCAATCAGCAATTGTGTATGAATATATAATATCATCAAGGATTACAAACGATATCAACGGTAAATTAACAACTCCAGAAATTACTTTTTTTCAAAACCAATAAAATAGTATTTATTTTATTACTCAAAATTCCCTGTTTAAAGTGGAAATGAATTTTTTAGCAGTGTACTCATGCTGGCTTGTGTTTTTACCTTGCATGTATGAATGATGTGAATAAACAAATGAAGTACACGAATGTAATATCGACTATGGAAATACTGCAACACGGAGTGCATCAGATTCGGCAATTTTTCTCTCGGTAACTTATTGTAAGTCATTGGATATGGAGGAGTACTATGCAGATGCATATCTTGAAAGCTTCTTAAACCAGGGATCTTTATACAGTTTTACATTATAAATTTATAGGAAACTAATGGGAAAGATAGAATAAAGTATTGGGTTCATTTCCAGTCGGGTACACTTATGCATGCACCCATACACTTACTAACAGACAAGGACAAAGTGGAGTTAAGAGCAGAAAGTCATTCTTCTATCAACTTATAAGTAGAGATTGAGTGTGTTGGGGAGATTTGACTCCTCCATTCATCTGCATCCGAAAGAAAAAAACATGCTGTTGTACATATATAACATAATTTTATACAGAATTACAGACGTCTATACGTCTAGCGTCTACGTCTTACTGACTGGTACTAATCTTGTAATTTTAAGGAAATATACTATTGGGTATGAAATAGCAAGTACTAGGGATGAATATCTGCAGTTTTTTGTTAAAAGTAAAACTTGTAGTCTCCGTAAACATATTTTTATATGGATAATTGTTTAAAGTGGTTCTAAGTTTTTCATTATTACCACAAATGCTACAACACATCTAAATCTGAATTATTTGGATATACATTATTATATTGATAATAATATAATTTGATTGACGTCTGCGTAATTAATAACGGTTCAGGTTCAGATTTCAGAACTAATAAAATTGAATTTATAGTTGGTTTGACTATAAGCATGTACTTTCGTATTGTTGCTCCTGTTGTGAAAGAAAGATGATCCTTCCCTTAGTTTTCTACGACTTCCATCTGAACATAGACTCTTTCCAATATATTTTCAAGGGTTTTCTTCTCAGTGGCTATACAGATAACTATTTAACTTTTGGTCGAAGAGAGTAGCCAATATTATATTATTTAGTATTTACTGATATGAATTTACTAATAAGTTTGTGTTAAAACATGCAGATTTAAAAATATAATATACATAGATAATTCAAATTCAAAATAATTTTCCTTTGGTAATACCAGAATTATTATCATAACTAAAAAGTCACAATTAATTACAGGACACTATTTTTACTTTGGAGTGCCAGCCAACAATCGCTCACGTTTTACTGTATTTGCTGTTTTAAAAAGGTAGGATAAACTGATAGTGATGTGAGTTCACGGTTATTCGATGCAATACTACACTCCAAAATTCAAAAGCTTGTTAGTGGCTTGCCTAGTGGTTTATGACATGGGTGACTGTATTATCTGTGCTGTAGTGGCACAGTTATTAATCGGAGTATAGGGAGTTGGGCCCGTAGTAAGATAAACTGGGTTTGCAGAATGAAGGGCTGAGCAGTAGTTGTATACAGGATCAAAGTATTATATTCCATAATAGAGATAATGCCTAATAATAAGATATAAAAGGACAAGGGAAGGAGTTAAGGTTGGAAATCCTTTGCTTATACGATTTGATTGATGAGACAATCTTTTGTGCTAGGGAGAAAGTGGAGGATGAGCCGATGTCATTTCCCGTCCTCTCAAGTGGTCAATCATCCTCAATGCAATGTGGCATAAAATATTTCAGGGGAAAAAGAGCAAGACATCTCCATCCTTTCTAGGCTTGACAAATATTTCATTTTCTGCTTGTGAAGAAGCTCATCCTCCTGTTTGCTTTTTGTGTGACTGCGATTTGTTCGTGTTAGTGAAATGGGAATGAGTGAGGGCAATTTCCCGGCTACAGCTCACATCAGCCACTGCATCTATTTTTACATTCTAAAACAACGTGTAGCTACTGCCGTTATTTATATTTATTTACACAATACCCCCGAGGATTTGATTCATGAATTTATTATTATAATATGCGATGAGGTAATTCTTTTACAGTGTGGTTTGACTTGACTGCTACCACACATTAGATCAGCCATTTTATGCGGAAATGTAGTATTACCATTATTAAAGGTGCCTTATACTCACTCCCACCAAGTACTTAGTAGTCAGTCAGACATTGGAAATGCTATTTTGTATAATTTCTAAAATAGTCATTTTGTACAGCTTGGTTATATTCCGTGAATAACTAGATGACTACTACTTTTCGTTATTTATCATAGTCATTTAATATTAACCGACAAGGTTACCAGACTTCATATGAAATTTTAGTGCATCACTTTCAACACTATATGTAGGCACTCTAGGCATTTATAAATAACTAGTATAGAAATTACCGCAAAAATATGCAATATTTTTATTTTATTTTTGTTTACATTTTGCAGTCTGTAAGGTACAAATTGACACTCATATGTAACGCGTGTGACATTAGTAGATATTTTGCGCCTATCATACACGAGATGAATTTTTAAACAAACAAGATTACTCGATCCTCATTCATTACTTGGCTTGTGTAATGCATATTATTATCGTTAAGTCGCAGTAGGCATGTGGTACCAAGACACAGGCCGAATCAGAGTAGGTAATCATTAGAATACAAAGAAATCTGGAAATAAAAGCCAACAGACAAAATCACAAATCATAAGGTCAAACGTAAACGGTTGGAAACCATTTTTGTTATTTGAATTCAATTGCATGTATCATTTATAATTCTTTTTCAAAATGATGCGACATTGACAGGCTACTATACTTCTAAATCGCATTAGTTCCTTTCGTGTTGCATCAATACTTGCTTCTTAATTGAAGCTAGTAGAATAGAATCTATGATAGCAATAACATTTATTGTTGCTATCTATATTATAAAAAATTTCAATTCTCAGAGCATAAAATGGGAACCTATCCTATAATCTAACAATTGAATGTGGATTATCATGAATAAGTAGTAGTGCCTAACAAAGCCACTTCCATTATAAATACTTTAGTGTCCTCACTTTTACGGAAGTACTCAGCGTCCAGTAATGGTGAAAAGTTTAGTCTATTCCGATTTCATTGCATAATTTTTGTAGATATTTCAATCCGATCTGATTACCACAATCTACTATTTAATTTTTATTATAAATTCTCAAAATGATCGTTTCAGTTAGACTAGTGATTAATTTAACCCTGCTTTTTGTTTTAGTCTCGTTTCATGTAAGTCATTTTATTTTGTTATATTATTATATCACCACATTTAATGATAACTGACCTAGGAAAGTCCGTCATTTTCCATAAGATGAGAAATTAATTAGAGGTTGTATTTTCTTAAAATAAACAGGTGTCTACAGTTGCCTCCTCTAAAATAGGAAGTTCGGCCTTAAAAGGTAAACTAATATATATTTAGTTCTACATTACATTAGTGTTAGTGCACCCATATCCCTTTAATTAGTGGATTGTATTGTTTACTTACACAAAATAATTGCTAAGATTGCCCCTACTACTACTTCAGCGTTATTACGTGTTTTCATTGAAAAATATTTTTTTGCAGATGAAGCGGAATCTGAGTCTAATCCCTTGAGTTTAATGATGGCAACAGAACCATCAGCAGCACCAGAAATTGCAGCTGCCCCAGCGGCACCACCTACTACTACAGCTGCAACTACTAAATCGGGCAAGAAAGGGAAAGGGGGCAATGGGAAAAATAAAGGAACTAAGGGAAATAATGGAAAGAACAAGGGGAAGAACAATAAACAAACCTAAAAAAAATGTTTATGAATATTATGAAAGTTTTATTCCTACTCTCCTATCACGCTAAGAAATATCTGATTACATCAGCAAACTTATACCACAGTCAGAAAATTTGAAATTGTTTTTACAACTTACCTACACACATACATATATTTCATTTTTAGATACCATTAACTTGTTGCCTGAAAATTAATGGACATCGGGAATAAAATGAATTAAACCTGTAATATTCAGCTAATCTACAATAAAGAGTTGGAATTTGACAAAAAATATTTGTGTCTCACTCAGCATGATTGTATTCAGAAAATATTCTCTTTTCTGTCATTTGATAGCATGCTTAGCAGCAAAACGTTTTTCCTGCTTGAATTACATAGAAATTGTAGTCATTGTGGGATGCCTTTGCTTATCTGACACGAAATAGCGAACTGACTTTGTTTCGATCCTTTTGGGATCATGGAATGATAGCGTGCCAGAATCTATATTGAAATTGAAAAACAGAATTTTAAGCACTTGCCAGCAGGAACTCTGATCCTTTTCAGGGAAGTAGCTCTATGTTTTGTAATGCATATCAACAGTACGGCACATTGCTGGTGTTATCAAAATACACTAATAATAATATTATTATTATAGTTTCGCAGGAATAATGAATATTCTACCATTTAATTTTATGATGACATCGAAATCACGTTTTGGTCATGAAATGGTATCGGATATTGACGTCAGGAAATGATATGGGATATTGGGGTCAACAATACATATTATTTTGAGTTTTAATCTGTACATGCAATGAAATAATATAATTTAATGTAACGAAATATCAATCTGGAATGGAGTTGTAATATTTTCCAGTGCCAGTACCAAAAATATACAATCAGTACACTTATCAGCTTATCACTTGCCAATATTTGAATGACAATAGAAATGAAAACTATTTTGTATCCACATTTCGTCGTTTTACTCACATTCACATTAGTATCTGTTTTCCATTTCCATGTAATATTTCAAATTATTTTATATCGTTTACCACTTATTTAGACATTGCATTTTTAATTTATACGTTTTTAAAATAATAATTTCAGATTTCGTCTGCTTATGTATCTGAGAAAGAAATTCCTGGAGATCAAGGTAAAGTAAATTCCTTTTCATTCCGCCCACTGAAATAAGAATCGATGGATAGGTGGTGGGTGGACTAATAAAATTATACTTGTCTTATAAAGGTAGCGGTTTTGTACATTGTATTAGTATATAATGTAGAATAGAATACGAAACCGATGGTTTTGGAAATCTTAAACATACTAAGAAGAGTTTTGGAATTTTAAATTAGTTTGATCAGAAATATTTCACCAAAGGACACTATGATAACCATTCTAATTAATTTCAAATACTTACAGATGATCAATCAAAGGTAAAGTCCAACTACCCGTTAAACAATTCAACTTCAAATAGAGGCAAGAAAGATGTACCTTCAATTTCTGCTTCTGCTGAACAGAAAGCTAGAAGAAACATAACAGGAACTGAAGCTTATTATGATGAAGCAAGTGGCAACAGCAGACAGGAAAATAAAAGATCAGAAAAAGAGGCTAAAAGGGCAGAAAAGGCCAGAAAAAAGGCAGAAAGAGAAAAAGAACGGGCTACTAAAAGGGCAGAAAAAGAGGCTAGAAGGGCAGAAAAAGAGACTAGAAGGGCAGAAAAAGAGACTAGAAGGGCAGAAAAAGAGGCTAAGAGGGCAGAAAAGGCCAGAAAAAGGGTAGAAAGAGAAAAGGAACGGGCTACTAAAAGGGCAGAAAAAGAGGCTAGAAGGGCAGAAAAAGATGCTAAAAGGACAGAAAAGGACAGAAGAAAGGAAGAAAGAGAAAAAGAACGTGTGACAAAAAAAGAAGATAAAGAGAAGAAACGTGCGGCTAAAAGGGCGGAAAAAGAGAAAAAACGTGCTGAGAAAAAGGCAGAAAAAGAGAAAGAACAGGCTGCAGGAAAGGCGGGAAAACAAAAAGAAACGGCGACTGAAAAGGAAAAGCAAAATGGTACAGAAAAGGAAGACTAAAAAGAAAATACGAAAGAGACAGCTACAGAAAGCGCAAAAGATTCTATTGAGAACATTTAAAAGATCTGAAAAGATTGGGACCAGAAAATTAGTGGAAACGCAAAATGTTAAAAAAAAGCCCATATGTTCAAAATTAAACTTCTCAAAAGCAATTAGTGATACATTGCTTTCTATTTTCCATAATAATTACCTATGCCACTTGAATCTCTCTCATAGTCATTCAAAAATCCTCATCATGATATAAATTACACTTCTACACTGCATTAATACTGATACCTAATGAAAATTGATAACCTTGTACCGAACTGCTAAATATTTTACGGGAATAAGGAAGTTTGGTATTCAACTAATTGAGTTAAATAAATAAATGGTCCACTAATAATGTGTGCCTACAAGTCACAAATATAACTAATATTTTATAGCAGAATAATAGACTTTCCAGGAAAAGACAAATTATGTACTACATAATTTTATATCTTAGTGAACTAGGTCAATGGTGGTAGGTCTGTTGATAATGCGTTTTACTCAAGTAGGAAAAATTGTTTATTAACTGCTTATTGCTTATCAAATCTACCCACTCAAAAAGTAGTCTCCATCTCAAGTGCCTACAACTACAACTACAAGGTTGAATATTTAGAATTGATAGAACTTTAAGTTACAGGAATATGCGTTTCAAGCTTCAACTTCTATCTATGACGTACTGATGTAAAAATAAAAGTTAAAGGTATCTCGTGCATAGCTAATTCCTTGGCTATATTCTATTAATGATTACTAATGCAAGGCTTGTATAACTTTTCTGATTTGACTTTATGTATGATTCACCTGTTAAAAGGGTTACTTATGCAAGAACACACACAAACACACAACACATTCATTGTGTACCTGGCTGAATCAGAGACGACATAACTTGATTCTTTAAAGGTTATTCTGTTGCATGCTAAGTATACTTGTTTATGTACATAATATTTACATATCCCAGTTTCTTGCATTCTACTGTATGCTACCTGACGACATAGTATACAATTACGTCTATACATTTGTACATTTACTTAATTTTTAATTCAAAGATTCCTGGAATCAACAAGTTTAAGTTAACGATAGTACTAATTCATAGCTTTTCAAAGCATTCTTTGAAATCGTCAAGGATGACTAATACGCAGAGAAATTAGCTTTGAACGTGCATTTACATATTGCAAATCGTGAACAGTATGGAAAATCTAATTATTATATTGTCTATTTATTAGCCATAAACATTTAGTAGTGAAGACCTGTGATTATTATCTAAAGATTCGCGATGTAACCTCTGTCACGGTCGAAACAGCAAACAACAACAGCCTTTAACATCATCTTACCTTACCACAATAACGTAATCGTTTTAAAATAATAAATTATTATACTATGCCAAGATAATATTAAGCCCTGGAATTAATTCGCATGAAATGCTCCGTCTATCCGTATTATTGCTAAAAACTTTATCTTGTATTAAAATTAATATATGTCATGCCATATCAAAGCATAAATAAAACAAGGAAAAAATGTGCAGAATTCATAATCAATTCTTCAGTAGCATTAGTACAGTAGTACCCGCGATAGTATAGACTGTGGTATTACAGGCTATAGATATAATAATATAGCTACCTTATTTATACATTGCATGAAATCCTATTTGCAAATAATAAAATAATTTGTACGTGCATACAGACATAAATAATTTTATCTAATTATAAGGTATGTGTATGGAATATTTTCAGGCTTCTAATGCAATGGAAGGCAAGAGTTAGAATTCACATTGTTTGCGTGTTAGTGTTGACTTGACTTGACAAGACGGCTGACAATGAGATGAGTAATTTTCAAGTTTTGTTGTTGGGAAGAGAGAGAGAGAGCTAGCCGAGTTTGCGACGAGTGTGACTCGCAAGGCTTCTTCTTAGTAATGTCATACAGACATAAATAATTTTATCTAATTATAAGGTATGTGTATGGAATATTTTCAGGCTCCTAATGCAATGGAAGGCAAGAGTTAGAATTCACATTGTTTGCTTCGTCTGTGACTTTTGTGTTGACTTGACTTGACAAGACGGCTGACAATGAGATGAGTAATTTTCAAGTTTTGTTGTTGGGAAGAGAGAGCTAGCCGAGTTTGCGACGAGTGTGACTCGCAAGGCTTCTTCTTAGTAATGACATAGATACATAGGGAGTGAGGCAGGCAGGCAGGAGCAGGAGCGAGAATACATATCCATATAAATGACTTGTGGAGTACGTGAACGCAATTTTAAAATACTAATATTATTAGTCATCATCTCGACTTGTCCCTTGCTAGTTACATGTTTCACCGTGTCCATGCAAAGCCATGTCACGTAGCAATGTATGCAAAAGCAGTCGGATGAGACAAGGAAGAAGGAGCCCAATTAGTATTTATAAGCAGAATCTTCTCGCCAATATTCCATAGTCCAAGTAGATTCCTTCCAGGAGACAAACAGCTCATTACTATTTTACAAATATGCCTGGAAATACGCGCCGTGCCCTCCTCCTCCTACTCTTCACTGCTCTAATAGCTCTTGCCCCATTTTTCACATCTGCTAGGAATCTTGAGTTACAACCTCCTGTCACGAAAATATATCAGGTCGATGCCAGCAATAACATCCTTAGACTTTGGGACAGAACGGATATCCTAACGTCTGAATCCATCATTGAGAATGTAGATCACTTGAGATTAGAATGCTCTGCTAATTATCGTAAGAAAAATTTCTATAAGAATATCTCTCTCATACAAATATTATGATAATGATCATCATTCAACCTCCTTTTACACTTCAGTGATTTTCTTTTGTATTTTTCTTTTCAGCTGTACAATTTATTTATACGGGAAATGGAGTAAGTTATATAAAATACTCATACAATAATTCAATTATAATTAACAAAATATCTTACCTATATCTTAGGATGCCTTTAAAATATTTTTTGCAATGAAAAAAATACTATTCCTTAAACGTTGTATCAGATACTCTTTGAATAAACAATGTATCTGACCATTGAAATTCTTTAGATACCAATACTCAGCTCGAATATTTCCTCGTCAGCAAATCAACGAAGTGAGGAATTGAGTGAATTCACTGCAACGGTATTCCTTAGTCCTCTCAAAGAACATCACACAGGAAAATATCAATGCAGCCATACTGACTATCTCAGTCTATCTCCATATCTTTACATTTATGTGCCAGGCAAGCAAATAATTGACATTTTACAATTCGAAGAAACATTAATAAGAGACAGAAACATGACATAACTCTTATTTGGAATGTAATAATATTTTAATAATGCATGGTCAGGCTCTGTTTACATCTCTGAAAGGAAAAACATTGCATATTCCTAAAAATGACTCCACGATTCTTATTCCTTGGTAAGTTTATTGGCGCAATGGAAATGGTATCCCGTTTTTAATGTTTTATTACTCAGGTCAATGTGTTTCCATGGATTTTGTGGGGGGGGCCCCCACAAAATCCATGGAAACACATTGACTCAGGTGCTAAAACTATTTTTACAGGTATCAACATACACCCTAATAACACTTTTGTATTCTTTTATTCTTTAGTTCTGTATCTCATCCAAATGTTCAAGTTTCTTTGGAAAAATCTGATGGGGTAATGAAATAAATTACATGCAAAATTCGTATTTANCCTAATAACACTTTTGTATTCTTTTATTCTTTAGTTCTGTATCTCATCCAAATGTTCAAGTTTCTTTGGAAAAATCTGATGGGGTAATGAAATAAATTACATGCAAAATTCGTATTTATTGTTGCTCATTAGGGAAATACCAAAGATTTGCATTTTCAGGCTCTGTGAATGTGACTAAGTTGTAAGATTGAATATTTTCCATAGGATGTACTCAGAAAAATTATTGCAAAGGCAAGCGATGCGGTTTCTTACAGTCCACGTGAAGGATTTCGTGTGAACACAAGACAGATTGAAGATCCCGAAGGTCTCTATGTTTGTACAGCCAGGTACAAGCATCTCGTCAGAGGGGTCGAGTATACTGTCACCTCGTCTGAACCTACTTATGGTAAATTCATTTCATTAGTGTGTTACCTCATTCAACTGTCGCAATTTTAGACGATCATTGATTTGTGGAAGAATTTTTAATCGCCAGTCTTCATGCAGTTTTAACAAAATTACATTCCGGAATCGTTGAAAAATTATATTCATGGTGTAAATGTCTAATTTTTTTAGAAGAATTTCAGCAAAATCCTCCAGAAACTTGTAGTGGCGAAACTTGTGAAAGAAAATGCGAAGCTCATACAGATTGTCCATCAACAATGTCCTGCTACACGGACAGAAGATGCAAAGACCCTTGTGTGCATTCGATTCGTTGTGGAACAGGTGCTTTGTGCAAAGTTGTGAAGCAAAGACCTCAATGCTATTGCCCTCGAGATTGGGTACACTAAAATACATCAACACTTGTACTGATAAAATAAATATAACATTCATTCAGAAGATGAATTTAATAAAATGTCTTTTGTAGATTGGGGATGCAACAAAGGAATGTTTTAATACTCTTCAAGGTACCATTTTTTAAATAGCTAACCTACATTCGAATTTTATTTTAGCAATTCTATTTATAATATGACATAGGAAAGTAAGTGTGGTGTATAATTGTTTTTGATATATAGTATCACACAATAGACGAAAAGAGTGACAAATAGAAAATTTAATATCTGACAATGATTACGACAGTAGAAATGGAAAGAAATAATAATTATTTAAATGTAAAATGACTGAATATTATTTGCTTAGGATCTCCATCTGTTTCAACTTCCACCGTGGATAAAAATTCTCCACAACAATCTTGTAAATCAGATGATGATTGCCCAAAAGATCGTCACTGTTTCAAATCTTCCTCTTCATCTCAGTGCCGGAACCCTTGTCTAACCAAAACTTGTGCAAGGAATGCAAAATGTATTGTTGAAAACCATTCACCCAATTGCTACTGTCTTCGGTTAGTGCTTATTAGAATAAATTAATGATTCGTATACAAGTATGTAGAAAACTCTAAATGAATCATTATTTGAAATTTTAGGGGATTTTTTGGAGACGCTAATACAAATTGTGGCCCAATCAAACTGGAAGTTGAAAGTGTTGCCCCAACAGAAACTTTAGTGAATAAAAATTCTGGCAGTTTGGCCGCAGGTTTGGATTTGGAAGATATTCCTTGTGATAGGAACAGTGATTGTGGGAACCATCAAGTTTGCGCGAAGAATTCTTATTCTGGAAATTCTTCTTGTGCTGATGTGTGCGGCTCAAGAATTTGTGGATCTGCTGCTATCTGTCATGAAGAGTCAACATTGTCTCCATTTTGTGTACGTTTATAAAGCAATTCCTTAAAAGAAAACAAATTATTGAATTTTATCTCATGAAAAATCTTTCTGTAGCTTTGTCCAGCTGGATTTACTGGGGATCCTTACGTAAGATGTCAGGATGTTTCCTCAAAATTAGGAAAAGATTGTAAGATAGACGCAGAATGTGGGAAATCACTTCGATGTGAAACGGGAGCCCAATTCCGAAAATGTTCGGATCCTTGTGTCAGAAGAACTTGTCCAGATAATCAAGAATGCAAGGTGGAAAATCACATCGCGTCATGTGCTTGTTCTTCAGGATACACAGGGAATCCTCACATCGGTTGTACGAAGGATTTCGTCGTCACACAAGAAAAGCTTGTCCATGGAGGATGTGCTTCTTTGAGATGTGGTCAAAATTCGGAATGCAGAATGGTAAATGGAGACGCAACTTGTGAATGTCTTTCGGGATACATTGGACTACCTCCATTTTGCAGGGCTGAATGTAATGCGAACACGGACTGCTCTTCAGAACAAGTCTGCATCCAAAAGCGATGCCGTAGTGGATGCACTAATAAATGCGGAAAACGTGCGAAATGTCGTTTAGCTAATAATCCAGAACGCTCACCAATATGTACCTGTCCAGATGGATTTTCTGGAAACCCCAATGTCGAATGCAAAAGAGATCCTTAATTATTTATATTGTTGTCGATTCTAGATATATTAGATTTTTCAATTTCAGTTATTGTGTGGGTGCCAAAATATTGTTATTTACATTAAAAGTTTCTTAAACTGTGAATTCTGTGCCAAAAATACAAAATGTATGAAATATCTCTAAAAAAATAAGAGATTTCTCATTTCAAATCCTGCTACCATTGATTAGTTATTCACTCATGGATTTATTATACATATATACATAAAATGTATGAAATATCTCTAAAAAAATAAGAGATTTCTCATTTCAAATCCTGCTACCATTGATTAGTTATTCACTCATGGATTTATTATACATATAATATACAAATTATAATAATCACTGAAGATAATTAATTATTGCTAATTTGCATAATTATTACTTGCACAACTTATACCGTACAATACTGCGTACCTCTATCGGATAAATTATCAAATGCCGACGGGTAATAAGACAATGGTTTAATTGCAAATCATATAATTTAGAACTGAAGACATGACGGAGCCATGCAAACCCACAAATATTTTGCGAAACTGTGAACTCCCGTTTGCTTTAGGTACTCACTCCAAAACCCGAAAAGGATACTTGTCCAGAGACATAATAACATCCCATACAACCAAAGGTACCCAAACGGAACAACCTCATAATTTATGTAATCCTCGTCATTAAGCTTGTGTTCTTCCAATTGCAAGGTGAGGAATTTGAGCTCCGTTTGCGAACAGCCAAAATGCATGAATAAGCAAACAATTAAAACAGTGAAAGTTGTGTGCATCACATTGTTAAACATATCCATTTGTGGATCTTGTTTCAAGTCAAGTTCTAAATATCGTTTCAGCTTGCATTCACTTTCTGTCAAGGCCAATTTTTCATCTGAATTTCAAATAAATTGTGTTAATTTAATAAGAAAAAGTGCTTAGTCAATTTTAAAAATTGAAATTCTTTTGCAATTTGTAAATTTGTAATGAAACAATTTTAAAATTTGAATACCATGCTCGGATTCAGAAATTCCATTCCCTTCTGAATCTGTAAATGTGGGAAACACGGATATGCAATCCGAAATCTTGACATGCTGGCGGCAATTTGGGCAACTACCTTGACTGAAAATATACAAAATTAAATATGCTAATATTTGAGAATTTCAGCTTTTGCACTAATACTAATGAA
>JABASI010004115.1:0-14744 GCA_019776505.1 Tomocerus nigrus | reverse complement strand
CTACCACCTTGTCATGCAATCTGGGCTGGCAATGTGCCTAAAAATCCGATTTTGTTTGCAGTTGCAGGCATTGCATGGGGTACGATTCTCACCGTGTCCAGAACTGTCGGCAATGATGGATAAGTTTTAACGGCTATTCGACTTGTGCTTTGCATAAGTATGAAATAGAAACTTTCACAAAATTCTCTGAGCCGAATTTTTTAAATTGTAAATTCAGTTTCGACTTAGATGAATACACGATGATACACTCAGTCCCAGTCCGATCCGGATCCGATATCAAAAAGGCTGGGTTTTAAATTATCTTCAACAACAAAACGGATTTAAAAATAGTGGAACCATTTTTCTTGACGTCAATGTGAGCCACAGCAATTTCGCATGGAAAAATATGCGTCAAAATCGTTAGCATGTACATGTTTTGACTATTTAGTTGCAAATGAAGTCTAAGGAAATTATGCATGCTGTTCTTTGCTCTCGTCTTGTTACTTTTTGACTTTGGCTGTCTCTATCTATCTATTCGGTTGCAGGGCAAGGTGTGTGCATTGTAAAATATTCTTTAGGGGAATGGTAATGGTGGTCGTGATCGTGACAGAGGGCTGCAGAAGAGAATATATGAGTAGTCTGATAAAAATGACACTGTCACAGAATAAAATTTCCCATATGGTGAGCTACTCAAAAAGAACAAACGCTGTAAAGCAAACTGTCATGGACTCGCATGACTAAAATCTCAAAGAAAATAGACTTTCTTTACCTTCAAGGCTGACTCGAGAGCGAAGCTAAATACACAGAGGCATAGAAGGTTGTTGTCCTGTTTTCTCTATTTTACCTAAGCTCTGTTTTGCATTTACGATGTTATTACTTATCCTACCTTGACTTAAATTCAAGCCGGCAGTTACGATTTAATATTGAGTTCAATAATAAGACTCAAGGATGTGTACCACACTTGAGTATACTAAACTAGGAGTAAGTATCCTTTAAGCTTACTGAAGAAGCCTTAAAATTCCATATGAATATCTAAATGTCACACATGCAGTCATTTTATATTTTATTACCAATGTAAGGACCCTCTCAAGAAATGCAACTTTGATGAATTTTGCTCTTCTTTTATTAAACGTTTAATATCTTCATTAATTTCTTTTAATACTTACTGTATACGAAAAGCCTTTTCCCAAAAATCTTTGGAGCAAATAACACCTTTTTGCTATCTTTAGGCAAAAAATTCTAAAAGCAACTGCAATGAGTATTTTGACTTGTCGGCATCTCCACCTAGTGTTCAATAAACTAAATAAACTATACAAAGATTTTCTGGACGGATATAAATGTACGAAAAATTATATATTAGCGCTATAAAAGCATAAAGAACAATATTTCAACTGATAATTGTTGGTCCGTATGAAAATCTCTGTTTTTCACGAAGTAAATCCAACTAATGACTAAGTAGTTAATGAAAAGGGTTAGATGATGAATGAAATTCAACGGAGGCATTGAAACGTTAAGAGGAGGAAGGTGAAGTGCATATCAATATTTCATAGTTGGCACAAACATGTTTTGTAATTTGGAAAATCCATCTCCATTTGAGTAGATAGCGTCTCATCTCATGAAATCACAGAGATACTTTAGTAAAGTATCTGCAGTTTTTGCCTGCCAAATGTACGCTATTTGTAGATCTCATCTTTCCGCTAGGAATGACGACCAGTAGTGCCAGTGCCATTGGGATGGTTATACGAAACTAAATAAATTGCTAAGGTGTACAGTGCACTCATCTCCTCCTCGTATGTACTATATACTGTGGATCCCTATGATATTATAGTAACCATCTTGTTGCCACAACTAAAATCTCACTTAAGTGCTATACACCTTTCCAGACATAAAAACGGTATCTTGCTGGAGAAAATTGCATATTTGCTATAGCTATAGGATAATAGAGTTGAAATGACTAAATCTATCCAGAAGAAGAGGTTTTGTTGGGTGTAGTAGGAGTGTAGAAGGAATGAGTTCATGTAAATCTGCACCCACATTGGATTTCTCGGTTAGCCGTAAGCATCCATTACTGGTAGAAAGGATTTGATTCAAGTAGTGACGTGAGAGAAAGTCGTAGACTCGACACAACTGCACGCTCTCTCTCTCTCTCCATCTGATCACGTTAGACGACCCAGCAGCATCATCTCCACACTAACTAACACTATAAGGAGGAGGTGGGCCTTTTGAAACACGTAAAGCAAGAAAGGATGTTGACGTAGTCTCCTCGATCCATGCTCCTCCGTAGGCAATGTAACTGATGTAGTAGGCGCTAAGGCTGCGGATATGCAGGTAAGCTAAATAACTTTGCAATCTCTGTATCAAGTACTTATGTATAGATAACTGAAAAACCTTCTCTCAGATTTCCTTCAATTCTCCACCACATCACCCGAGATGAATTGAGTGAATGCTATTTAGTATATAGGTTCCCATTTGAAATAGAATATCAATTACAGATCCCTGCTTCAATGCAACACAAATACCATCAAAGATATACAAGCAACAACCAACCAACCAGAAAGATTCACAGATTCACACAGATATGTACTTATATACACGCAGAACAGATAAAAAGAAAAGGATTATGAAAGCGCTAAGCTGAGCGAGCTTAAATTCAAGTGGTTCATCTACAGCGTGCATCAAAAGGTGCTGGACGTTAATACTTTCACCTTGTAAACCAAATGTTTCCTTTCAAGTTCAAATGTTTTCTTTGTTTCTTCCAAAAAAAAGCTTTTGCCGCTTTGAATTGAACTACTGTATAATTATAAAAGAGAGAAAACATTTTGGTTTTAAATATTCTGGTGAGATGGTGAAAGCAACATGTGAAATTTAAAATGAAGCACACTGTACTAGTAGCTCTTCATTTAATCACATCAATATACAATAGAGCATATATTTATGCTACAAAATTCAACATTGATGGGGAAATAGTTTGAAACACTTGAAATAACAGCATATGCATGAATGCTTGTTACATAAACAAAATTTAACTCAGCTATGCTATTGATTCTTGTAGAATAGAAAGCACAGAGTTGGAGGGATGAGGATCTGTGCAATCAAATAAAATGCATAGTTCGCAGTAGAATATTATAATGTTTGAGCTGGATGAAACCACTTATTGTTCAGGGATAGACCTAATCTTCCCCTTATGGAATTTCTATTAACAATAATGTCTACACTTAGAAAATCAATGAAGCTACTTTTTGGTAGCATAGATATGAAGTCACGCCACACTAAACACTGGTACAATGATATAGAGGCATTTATCTTTTCAGTGAGATAAGCTATCTCGGAAATTCTTGTGAACAACAAAACATTCCGAAAGGAAAATTAACATTTTTGTATACATTCTATTGGAGATCTTGTTTTGCAAGGATTAAATTATTGATTCCTATAGTTTACATGTGTTATAATATGTGTGTGTAATGTTTCGTAATATTAATTTGTAATTTTATTCTGGCTAGGGAAATGAAATGAACAAGGAACATCCAATTTAAGAATAAGCTCAAGATTTAATGCTATTACTTCTCTTTTTAATTTACATGCTAAAACGAAAAGGGTTGTGGAAGGAACCCGTGGCTTTTTTTCTTGTTACAGCTTTATTCCTTTCGCTTATTGTTAGATTACAGTTGCTGGCGCTGGGGAATAAGAAATGGAATAGATGACTGCTGACAGCATCGAGAAATTCGATGTAATTTTTTTTCCTAGAAATTTCTATGTAAAAGTCAGATACAGAGCCAAGACAAAGTTCATCTCCACGCGTCATCAGAAAGCAAGACAAAAAGATTCTACGCAATTTTGCAAAGTCAGCATTATGCTATGAAAAGAAAGAGAAGAGAGTTGACTGACAAGATAAAGCAAAATAATATACAGGATACACCACAAAGAAGACGAATCCAGAGATATCGGATGTATCTTGTTTATACAACTACCGATACACAATAATAAATTGTATATTTTAGCACATCTATCCCATTGTTTGTTATGGATAGGAAAGCTTCCATACAAAGTTCAAGAACGTCCATTATTCTATGTAGAAAAGTTAGGAGCGAAAGTAATCGAAAATGAGTTACTTCTTACATCGTACAAGGATGTCTCAAGTCTGGTAGTCTGAATTGAAACTATACAGTTTAGAAACACCATGTTGAAAATGTACATACAGTCTTCATTTTAAAGATGTAGACAGGGAAAATAACAAGTTTGACTTTGATATATCAACTTTCTCGCTTGAAACGTGAGGAGGAGACTTTCTACTACGTGAATAGAGCCGACAACACAAGTTTTCTTTGTTAAATAAATGCATGCATCTCTACCTACCTGCTATGCCTACCTACCTCTATCACTCTCTCTCTCTCTATAACTCTGACCAAATCCAATGAAATTCAACACAACACGGCTCCCGTAATTTTAAGCAACAGTTCAATTTGTAAAGCATAAACGAATATACATAGAGGTACCTATGCAAAAACTATTCATATTCTCTAGAAAAGTAAAACCACCTCATGTACACATGGTACCACAATCAATAAATAGTTTATTTTTGCTATTCATCTATTGACCAATTTAAACCTATGCTATACTAATCTGGCCGATTCTTAGGTGCAGAATTATGCCATGAGGTTAACTCATGTCAAAATTCCAGGATTTCTAAACATTTAATAGAAGGATAAACCACAATGAACTATGAATAGTGCATCGCCATAAATAATACATAATATAGAAAAGTAAGCTTTACATTTTTTTAAAATTAAGCATAAGCATTTAATGTTAGAAGGATAAACCACAATGAACTATGAATAGTGCATCGCCATAAATAATACATAATATAGAAAAGTAAGCTTTACATTTTTTTAAAATTAAGCATAAGCATTTATTGATGGTTTAAAATAACAACCGCAGACACCTGAGAAGACCTTCAATATAGTTTACAAAACTAAAAAATAAAAATATTTTATTTAATAATCGGATTTGATGCCAATGTTAAACTGTATATTAAGCAATATTGGTATTATAGCATTTAGTAGGTAGGTCCTTGAAACAGTTATCAATAAATTCAAATGAGCTAGTACTTTGAAGGGGGAATGAAGGTGAAATTTATTTAGGTGGAAAAAGCCAAGGAAATTATCTTCTACGTTGAATTCAGTTAAGGAAAGTGAGTAAAAGAACGTGGGCTTCATTGAGAATCAACAGAGTGAAAGCGGCTTTCTTCATAAGATGAAATGAAAATAAATTGGGCGCTTACTAGCAATAAGTATTAAGGGCAACAATGCTTCCAGGCACCGTTTTCTCTCTATTAGAGTGTTTTCTATGCAGGCTGGAATCTATTTAGGTTGCACTAGGTGTGTGCATCATACATTTAGTAGGATTACTGAAGATAATCATTAGCGAAAGCTTAATGACTCTACTACGCTTCTAAGGAGGAGTTGGAGGAAGGCTTAGAGGAAGGACACAATGGGAAGATAGGGAACTATCGTGAGTATAAGTAGACTACTACACTACGTTAGTTAATATAAGCTCAGCTCGTTTACTGATCCCGTTTCCTTCCTTGTCATCCCGAACTGAATTCATCCTAAAGAAAATAAAACTGGAAGCCAAATGAGTTCGTCGGACAAAATCAAGGCCCTAATAGAATACAAATGATTTCATCAGCATGGCTTCCAACGTTTATAGTAGGACGAAAGACATCTGAGCACATAACTACTAAGCTTCAATAGCTTCCTAGAACTCCAACGTTATTATATTTATCTTCGGTGCTCGCGTATGTAAAGAAATGGGACCTCACAAATTGTGGTATCAATTTGTCCTCGATAAATACACTGGAAATGATCAAGTTTCTAATTGGAATCTATAATATGGCCTCCTAATGCATAATGCAAGTAACTAATATCACTAACGGATTATGAGGATCTGAACAAATCAGAAATCTGCAGTAACTGTATCTCTAACATCTTTAGGTATTCTACGTATTTACATGCAGCCGTAGAACTGGTAACTACAGTTGTTATTCCACCGACGACTGACATTGTTACAATTGTTAGGATTATTTTGTAATATTACTATTTATAGATGTATTCCTGTGCTGTCGTTTCCAACATTTACATTTATTCAAATAGAAACCCGATCAAAACACGAGGATAATGCCTAACAATAACAATGGGGCTCTGTGCAGGGCTTAAGAAAGTACACTGCTTTCTGCTTGCTATCAGGCGATTCTTGTGAATGCATTCAAAAATTCGAAAAGAATCCATTATGTTCAATTTTTTCAACGTATACTCAACATGTTACTTTTAATTCAATTAATGTAGTTCTTTCACATTCAAAAATTTGCACACGTTTGTTTATTATTGGATTAGAATGTTCAATGTTCAACGGAAAAACTATTTCAAACTAGCAAATAAAAGCAGCAAAAAAGTTTGTCTCTGACACAAAACATACCTCTAGTACTTTATTCTTCAGGGACATTAATTTTATTTTACATACGCTAAAGTTAAAATTGTCTCAAGGACAAAGAAAAGGACGAAGTATTTGCTTCATCTATATTCTTGAAACATTCATGGAATTGTCAGTGACATTTAACATAAAAAGTAGAAACTACTTATCCTACTTTTAAAAATTCTCACTCATCTTTAAATTTTTATCTTCCGCAATGATAACTTTAACTTTTGTATTGCATACTCCAAAAGTAAGCACAATATTAGCCCATTTTATATGGAAGTATACCACATACCATATAACAAAAAACATTTTCCAACTTATTGCAACAAAAGAAAGCTAGTCCGTGCGGTGCACTTCCAACAACTGTTGTAATTTCACCTCCGTAAAATAGTAAAAGTCTACCTGGATGGTTAGTTAGTAATTGCCAATTGCGCATCTCTGCGAAGAAACATTGAACAATAAAAACATGCAATAATTTAATTAGTGTTGCTGTTGCTTGTGCAATCTTTTACTTTTCGTTAGTTTCGTGATACTGGTTGTAAGTAAAGTTCGAATTTTGAGTTTTAATGAGGTTAAAAATAGGAATTGCGTTGTAAAGTAGATTTTCTGGATTAGTTGCATGTAAAAGTTTTCTGTGGAAATTACATAGCTGATATAATATTTGGAATTGCTTTGGACTGCTTGCTACTAGTAATCATGACAGAGTCTGAGAGAGTTAGTTTATTAAGACATTTCGTGTAATAGAGACGTAAAAAAATATTAGGGAGTGGAGTGGCACGAGCTTTTATTTATCTCCGAAAGTAGAGATAAAGGAAGGAAATGTTGGAAAGTGCATTCTAACACTGTATATCATTTTGGTGCTCAGTGCTCACCCACCTCCGTCCGCCGTAGTCCGTGGGTATCACTTATTGTTAGAAAGTTTCTAAAAAGAATAGCAGTCGCTAGTAGTTAAGTTTCTTTCAGTTCTTTCGGCTATGCTCTGTCATTTTAGTTTCATTCAGTTCAACAGCCTCATAAAATAGAAGTTGAGAAAAGAAGAGACATTGCACGTCAGAGGAGCCCAAGGAAGACAAACCAAAGAAATCAAGAGAAGGCAAACGCATAGGAAGGAGAAGAGCAACTACTAAAAACTAAAAAGGTAAGAAGAAGAGGGAGAAGGGAGAATCACTGAATCACATTCCTGCTAAATGTACGACAAGACAAGACAAACCACACTCTTTGGCAATGAAGTTTCCACATTGTGACACTAGCTTTTATTTTATATCGCCTTTTCTTTTTATTGAGACTATTATATAACGCATATACTAACTACTAGAAAGCTTTCTGTCACTTGTTAAATAAAGCACTTTAGCGCCTCTGTGTGCAGAAGCCTTTGACTTAGCATTCTCAATCAGGGTTCCTATTTTGTCCGAAAGAAAACCAAAATATATCCAAAATCTCTATCTATGGTTTAATGCAAAAATGTTTACAATCAATAAAACGTCAGTAGGTTTTAAAGACCAAACTGCATTAATTGCCTACATTTAATTTTAGGTTGTTGGGTATTATTGAAATCCATTTGAAATGGCACAAACTTACTTTCCAGTAGATATGTTTTAAGTTTGACAGTTTGATCAACACAATAATTTGCGTCAAACACCTTTTATTACAAACACCCATTATTGTAATAGGCTGAAGTACATAGTAGCATAATAATTACCAAACTTTTACTTTCACCTGCATTACACTCTAAACAACAAACTTTCACTTTTCATTACACAGGAATAAAACTTAGCGTTGGTAAAATTTTTCCTAAAACTGCTGGTAAACAGTTTAGCAAAAGTGCTGGTGAAATTGAAAATATCTTAGGTTGTATAAGGAAAATGCGAAGAAAAATTATTTTTTATTGGATATTTGTCTCATACTGTGGAATAAAAATAAAATAAAATAAAGCGCGAGGACGTCTTAGTTGGTTTTTCGTCAACCCTGATCTGTAAGAAAGGCAAGTGGATGGTATCATGTAATTCAGTGAAATAGAATTGGTCGCTCAACATTTGTATTCCACAGTGTGTACTTTGCATTACAGAACGATTCTGTTCTGTTGGAAGTGTAAACTATCAGGAATTTAATGGGAATAGGAAAAATCTGGTTTTGCAGTTATAATATTTGTTCAGGTTGCTGCTATTACAGGCTGTATAGTGTAATGATACGGAGTGTTGACGCAAAGTCTCCATTATTCCGTGAATGGTTTCCCTTTCATTTCCATTCCTCTGTATAAATAATTCTGTAGAGAGAGAGAGAGAGAGAGAGAGAGAGTACAATGCTGTGCATTTTAGTGCAGGTACAATCGTCGTGCTCTTTTAGACTGAGCACTTGCTTTAGAAAACATGTTTACTGTATTCCCAGTATCTCTCTCACCAGGGAAAGCCATATATCTCGAGATGGATCATTGGATTGAATTGCGTAAACGTAAACAGTTGGATGGGACAAGAGAAAAGCATTGGAAAATCCCATTCCCATCTCAAGTAGGACCGGCTAGAGAAAGTAGAAGCAGTAAACCCCGGAGTTTCCAATGGAAAATATAGAAAGAGACCTCCTGGCCTGCCCTGAATGCCCTTACTCTTTTCTCTTGTGGTTTCACCATGCCATGTACGTCTCTATACTCTGACTAGGAATTCTCCTTTTCCTTTCACAGTTTACTGAATATGCATAAATATATTTTATTTTATTGCATCTATCTTTTGGCTCCATATCCGCCTCTAGTTTCCCAAAATGTGATGCTCACTTTATTTTCTCTCACAATATGTCCAAGAGAGTAAACTTATTCTTTTACGGTGAATTTGTGTCTCTATTTTCCCAAGACACAAGTGTGTGTGTACCTATGAAATACTGTAACAGTGGCATAATAAAGATTTTATTTCTCTTCTTCACTTTCCCCCTACTATATACATTTATGGGGGATGTACATATACACAGAGATACCACTTCCTAATGTCAACTTTCTCAAAACTTTCCTCATAAATAGTAAAATGGGAAAATTTGGCAAAATATTGTTTGTGTGCAGTGAATCTTTTCAAATATTCTGTATTGATAAATTTTAGGTTGAAACGAAGTACTAGAGCAAAAACATAGACTTGGAAGAAGAGAAGTTGTGTAAACATAGATTGAGTCAGGCCCTACTTTTGTACTCTACTAAATACTAGGTTAATATTTGTAGTTAAGTTGCTTACTTTAATGCTCAGCTTTCTTTGTATATTTTTCCTGAAGCCTTTGTTCGCCGTTTGATTTTGTTGATGATATGGATGTAGGACGTCTGCAGGATTAGCAAAGCCTCCTCCTCCTGTTCGAATGCCAAGACTATTTCCAGTCTCCCAAACATTACTATCACAAGGTTTGATTATATCCAGAACTTCCTGTTGTTTTACTTTTTGCAGTTTGACTCTTCGGTTTCTTGTCTTTGAGTCGATCGATTTGATTTCTTCGCTCGGCATTGTAATACTTCTCAGACTTAGACTTCTCCCAATCTTTTTATTCTTTTTGTTGAATGAGCGAAAGCGAAAGGATGCATATCTATAGAGTTTGGAACTCTTTTTTTCCGTTTTATCTGCACTCTTCTGCAGTTCGTAGAACATTTCTCGGTTTTTCAGATAGTCATCATCTTGGTGGCCGTGGCCGTCTTCCTCGTACTTACAATCCTCTTCATTGGCTTTAGTTAAAGTGGCTAGGGCTGCAGTTGGAGCAGAGTTCTGGGAAATATCATTTCTCCTCCAACTAGCAGAGTCCGAGGAGATATAGTCGTAGCCAAAGTACGAATCCAATAAAACTCTGTCGGATGTTCTCGATTCTTCCTCTGAGCCTTTATGTCCTGACCTAGTGGCCGAATGAACTCTCAGACTCCAATCTGTATTTAGGTAAAGTAAGTAAAACATAAAAAATTACTGCCTACATACTTTTCTTTCTTAGTATACACTCATAATCTTCAACTGTTAAGTTAACTATGTATTCACATATTAAAGCTCAAAAGCTAATATCTAAGTAGCAATACATAGAAAAGTGCCTCTCTACTTGCATTTACTCATGTAATCTCTAATGTATGTTCAAAGTTAAGACTCTTAGCACTTAGCAGAGAAAGGGTTAGTTATGTTTTAACATGTACAAGAATTGCTTACGTAACATGAAAATCTATGTAACTCTTATGTCTTATAGTATCTTTGTATGGAAGGCACGAACGGAAAACTTATAAACTAAAAAACTAAAGTAGATCAGACAAGACAAGAACAGGAATGTTAACCCAAGCATGAAAAGAAAGTAAACTACTACGCAAAAAGAAAATAAAAAAGTAAAAGCCAAATGAAGTAGCCTTTGTAGTCAACATCCTTTTTCATGTAACATGCTAATATCACTATCTATGGCGATTCAATGAGTAAACTCTCTCCCTCTCTCTCGCAACAGAATTCTATGAATAAGGTTTACCTTCAACCAGTTCAACCGTGTACTATATTCTGTCTATTCTATCAGAAAATGAAGGTCTTCTAGATACATTACCACATAGAAAACAGACGTAATCTTTTAGAAACGCGTGTAGAAATGCTTTCACTTAAATAAAACGAAGGAAAAAGAGCCCGGGAGAAGGAAAGAACGTGAGAGTAGATGGAAAAAAGTGAATAGCCAAGTCCAGAAATTCAATCCAATTCAAGCTTAACAGAAAAAAAAGAGCCCAGAAAACGGTTGAGCCAAAAGTCGGAGAGTGAGATTGCACTTCTTATCTTTGCCATTGGTGGAAATCAGAAAATGTGTGTTACCATTTTCGGTTGGAGCCCTAGGTGCTTGACGGACTTCAACAAGGACTGGCACTTCCAACTGGCCATTTAATAAATTATCCGAAGAGTCCCCTCTGCCCAGTGCATCTTGTGTAGTTGGTCGGAGATTGTGAGTCGGCGACAGCCAGTTGACTTCTCCAGACTCCGGATTAGCCTCAGTGTCCAACAGTTGCCAGCGAGAGGAAGTCTTGTTTTTCTCTCTGCTGGAAATTGTGCTCAACTGCTCGGACACTTTTTCTCGCAAGCTTTTTCTGCGACTCAGTTTGTTTTCTTTCCCGGTGTCGTCCTCGTCCTCACTAATGACAGTATGACCCGCTGCTCCTTTACCTTTTAGTCGGAATGAACCGAAAAGACGACTCAGGTGCCGTTTCACGTGCATTACGAATCTTTTTTTAATGCACTTAGCACTGTGCTCTACTTAAATCGATATAATTTTAGGGCTACCAACTGTGTACTTCCAGAATAACTTCAACTCTAAAGAGCTTTTCCTTATTTATTACGTAGCAGGTCCTTTCGTATTGTGAGTTGGATAATAAATAAATATCCTTTGGATAGGTAGACACAGGCAGGACGCAGTCCAATGGAGGCAGATTGCTACTTTATGGCTTTCGGGACTTTAAGGCAATGAAATGTTTTAATGCACTAGAAAGCGGCTGATCTTTTTAATCTCTTGAGATTTTGAACTTTGTATCCTTCTAATTAAGACTGATTTAGTTTACTTAAGCAGAGATTATTGTTATTAAGCTTTGTTCTCCATAAACTTTGTGTTCAAGGGAGAGACAATGCTTGAAAGGCGTAAAAGGAGAGAATGAGGGCGAGAGAGACACGTTCTCCCGAAACACAAAATTAAACACAATGCCATATAAATGTACTTGATAGAAACATATAAATATATCAAGGCGACTGATTACTGATTATGCTCTCGTGAACAACAATAATGTAGATAATATATATCACAACTCTGGGATTCCATTTATCAATGACTCTCGTACTCGTACGATAGTCCCAAACCAATTCTCTCTCTCGCACTCCCTTTTCGTCCACTCTTCTCTCTATGTAGATAAATAGCTGTCCTGATGAACAAAAGTTAAATAAATTGCTCAATAACCTTTCCGCATCTCGTTGTTATAAACTGCTTATCGCTGGGAGTGGGTAAACTCGAGGCATCCATGGATAACTAACAGCCTCATAACCTCATACTCATCATAATTATTTCGAAACGTCATTCTACAGTCCTGCCCTGTTATACGAATGAATTCTGCTTACAATAGAAATATTATGCCGATGCCTACATATCCTTGCATTATTGTACATCTCGAACATTATATACTAAACTGAAATTCAAAAGCAAGGGTGTGTTCATGTCTGATACAGTTCTTGGAAATAGTCTTTTATGTAATTCTTTCAATGTATAAACTTATCTTAAATGTACATACGTGTTTGATTCTGTTTTACTCCTTCCTCTGTCCCATATCCCCAAAAACACATAACAAGTAGGTACCTAATATATTTTCTTGTGTACAAATACTGCAAGAGAATGTTTATTTATATATATACTCATTTTCATGCTTTTATCTTAGCAAGCAAATATTTTTCTTGTTTTCTAACATATTTGCTTGTATCACACAACTTTCGTAAACACATAGTTCAAAGTTCTAGCACTAAGATGAGAGATAAATGTTAATAATCGCTAAAGTAGGCACATAAAGTTTTCTGTAAACAGAACAAGTAGAGGATGTAAAATCTCTGGAACTTATACATTGAAGTATTTCCAAATAGTTTCTTCCTGTATAGGTCGATGATTCATGTTTTTATGCAAGTACATGCTTAGCAAACATTAAAAAAGTAGCCTGACAGAAGCCAGAAGCTTAAGCTAACATTAAGCTAATTCCTTCATGCGAACAACAATTTCATATTCATTTTAAGTATAGACTCACAATATTCACATGATCTCAAGTAAATTCAATAATTTTACTTGTAGTAATTTGTGAAATAAAATGCCTGGTAACATTTGACGCAAAATATCTGTAGCGGAGATGTAGGTTCGTAGTTTGTACTCGTTGTCGATAAGTACTTGAGCTTGATTACTCATTACTGTCATTAACTATGAATATAAATCGAGGTTACTGTATTTGCTGCTTAAAAATATTTAATGGCTCTGCCAAAATATGTAAAAATAACTTCAAGTAAGTTCTTCGTAATAATACTTTGTTATAATGCGTTCGTTACACATCACTATTACTCATTATTATCGTCATTGCAATTTAATGAATGCGTAGTACTGCACGTATGATTGAGCATGACACAATACACAATAATGTCTGTAAAATGGTCTCCATCGTTTGCTGCTTCATTGCCTTGAATATCTGGTTCAGCACTTGAAATATTTGATGGTTTTCAATTTCTTTAATCAAACCACGTGGATGTTGTCATGATTTGGAAATAGTGCTTATCTGTGGATGGTAGAGTAAATAGAAAAATAATTCGGCTCCTGATAAAATTCCGGTGTGTATGCACATTAAAGGTTTTCTATTGTATAATCTTATCAATCGCCGTCCTTCATGTGTATGTGCAATATATGCGGCAATTTCTGTGTCTCTATTCTCTATTGCATTATACTCCTGGAGTTTTAAGTATAATATCATAAGCATTTTTTTAAGATGTTTAGTACAATATCATCGGTTTGAACATGGAGATGCTTTTGACACCAGATTTCAAAAGCCATATTATTCATGTATGCAAGAATGATAAGTAATGAGCTTGGCCATTATTTTTAAGCCTTTTTATCACAGCAAAGTGTCATAAAATATTACGAGGAGTTTTTTGTCAAAGGGTCTCATATCACGCGATGCCATCAGCCATCAGAGAAACACATTGTGCAAAAGCACAAGTATTTTACCCTTTACCTCTTCCAATATTGCTGCCATTCCAAAGTTGAAGGTTGTGTCTTTGTTTGACTTCAGTTTTCAAAGAAATTCTTCAATCCCTCATACTACAATATATTACTTATTATAATCCTTTAGCCAGGTTATTGTTCCTAATGAGGATATAAGATTTATTTTCTTATTCCAGCTAAAACCGAAACCTTCCGTTCCAATACTTAGTTCTTTTTAGTGGCTTAGACAGTTTCACATTCTCTACCACCTCTACCTAAATACTTAACGTCCAAATATATTTGTCTCTGTCAAAGGCTTTGGGAAAAAGATGTTGAATGTGCCTTGTTACATTTGCATGTGTAGCATTCTGTATTCAGCTTGCACTATGTTTCAAACAATAGATGAGACTTGCAGAATGTAGACAATATGAAACATTGCTTCGGCTCTCATTTCATCCGTCTCTTCAATTTTCTAGAAACCTGTCCCTGTCTAATAGTAAGTAATACTAGGGGGTTTCAAAGCATTTCTTGAAAAGAAACTTAAGTTTTAAGTAGAAAAAGTCAAAAATCACTTTTCAAGATCGTATTTTGAATGTACTACTTATTGCAAGTACTCCTGT
>JABASI010004114.1:0-14746 GCA_019776505.1 Tomocerus nigrus | reverse complement strand
TAGGAATTGGTCTTTCTGATATGCAGTCTTTATTTCGAAGTTCATATGAATATACCACATCTTTTTTCCTTACATAGTTAATAAAGTATGATGGACAATTATTATATACTATAGAATGGCAGAAATTTAGTACACATTTTTTGTAGAGATTTTTTGGGAAGAGCCAACTCAATTTACAAGATATGTCTTCTTTGATACTATCATAATACGCTTTTCCAAAAATCATTCGCCCTGTTCTTCTTAGGACATTTTCTATTACACTCAAATTTTTCTTATTAGCTGAACCCCATATAATAGCTAAGTAGTGAATTTTCGAGAGAACCAATGCATTACATAGTAAGATGAGTGTTGTGTTAGGAATGAGTGGCTTAATGGGATATAGTGACTTAATCATTGAATGACATTTCCCAGATACTATGTTTATATGATTTCTGAAGGAGAGAGTTGGGTCAAAAGTACAGCCAAGAGTCTTAAGACTGTCTGTATTCTTGATACATATACCTTCAACTTCTATTTCAATTTCTCCTATCATCTTTACATCTGCAGGGTTACCAATGACCATCATTTGAGTTTTAGCAAGATTTAATGACATCCCATTTGATGCCATCCATCTGTTTATGAGTATTAGATCAGCGATTAAATCCTCCTTTATTTTATGTAAGTGTTTGGCCTTTCCTGCTATAATTAGGTTGGTATCGTCAGCGAATAGAATCGCTATACATTTTTGAAGGACCAAAGGCAGGTCATTTACATAAATGGAGAATATAAGTGCAGAACATATACTGCCTTGCGGACTGCCTCTTGTAGTAAAAATAATTTTAGATTTTTTGCCATTTTCCCCTTTCACGTACTGGCACCTGTCAGACAAGAATGAACGAAACCAAGAAGAATCCACACCATACCAGCTTAATTTTTCAATGAAGAATTCTCTGATAATGACATCGAATGCTTTGCGAAGGTCCAATGATACCAAGATACAGATAAATCCATTATTTAGATTATCATACATATGTTCAGTTAAAGCTGTAATGGCGTGTTCCGTTGAGTGTCTGTTTCGAAACCCAAACTGTCCTTTATAAAAAAGTTCATTTTCTTCAAAATAATGAGAAACTTGTTCATACACACATCTTTCTGTGCGTTTGGCTAGAAAAGGCTGGACAGAAATGGGCCTATAGTGTTCCGGGTTTGTGGCATTTTCTATTTTTGGTATAGGGGTGACTGTACTTAGTTTAAAACATGAAGGAAATTCAGAGGTGGCTATACTAGTGTTTACTATATTAAGCAATTTGCTATAAATATTTGGACATCCTATTGACATTTTTATCATAATTGGAGCAATTCCTAGCGAGTCCTCAGTCTTTTCATCTTTTTTCTTCAGGTTATTATATGTACGAAACAGCTCTATCGAGTTAATTTGTTTAAGTGCAAGTGTGCATGTGTAGTTATTAAATTCGGATGGTTTGTTTGGAGTAGGTATATTCCATGGTTCATTTGATATAGAACAAAAATAGTTATTAATTAAGTCAACATCTATAGTACATGCATTATTTTTTTGGTTTCTAATAAAAAGAGAATTTAGTGTTCCATGCTCCATTATCCTTTATCTTATTGGTTATATCCATTTTTTTGTCATTTGTAAGTGATAAATTAAAATTTCGCTTAGCTGTTTTTAGAGAAGTAGAGTTGTAGTCAGACTTGTTGTCAATGTATAATTTATGGGCTTCATTCTTTATCAGTTGTAAATCTTTAGAGTTTTGAGAGAGAGGAAATGGATTTTCTTTGGCAAAAAACCTTCCTGTTTTTTGAGGAGCATGTATATCAAAAATGTTAATTAAAGTTTTTGTCAGAACTTCTATATTTTCAGTTAAGTTTCCTTTACACTCATCTATGGCTATTAAATCAATTGCTAGTAGATTGGATTCTACTTTGTCATATTTCCTATAATTTATGGTGACTTTCTTTTTGTATTTTTGGTACAGTTACGAATTACGAAGCATGCATTATGGTCTGATAGTAAAGGAGTTAGTGTTCCAGTACTGCATTCATTTTCAGAATCATTAGTTAAAATAATATCTAGTCTCGAGGTACCCCTGGTAGGAGAATTGATGATTTCACTAACCGAGTTTCTTTGTAACATTGCGAGAAAACTTTTTATATTACTATCATTGGCATTTTCCAAGTGTATGTTTAGATCTCCGCAGATATAAAACTGTTTCTTTGTGGCAGAACATTCATGAATAATAGTTTCAATGCTAATGATGTCGTCGTGAGTAAGGTAGAATTTAGGTCTATAAATACAAGTCACGAGTATACTTTTATATTTACATAACTGTACAATTATGGATATTTCTTCTATGGATTCATCAGATAGCGACGATAGTTTTAGTTTAAAGGATTTTATAGTGAGATAATTTTTATATATGATGGCTACTCCACCACCATCACATTTTCTGTCTCTACGAATAATAGAGTAGTCAGGAATTGAAGTTAGTATTATGTCTGGAGCTAGTTTTGTTTCACATAAGCAGAGTATATCGAAATCATGCGTGTTAAGAAAATTGTGCAGTCCTGTAGTTTTGTGTCTGATACTGTTGATGTTGTATTGTCCAATTTTTAGTGTTATCTGTTTGTTTTCGAGTTTCCGTTCAGAAAAGGAGTCTCTTTACCATATAGATTCGTTGGCTGCCTTTGTCTTTTTGGTCTACCTGCAGGTGTTATCTCTTTTGTTGTCATCTTTGCGTTACTAGTGCATGTCTTAGTTTGAGAGTTTGATTTAGATAGCAAATGAGATGCAAGTGTGCGAGTTGTTTGGGTATCTGATGGAATAGTTTGTGTGTATGGACAAGTTTCTATATTCAGGGTTCCAGACGTATCTGTATTCCCTGCCACTATTTCTGATCTGTTGGGTATTCTTGTTATAGGAAAAATCTTTTTTGCGTCGTTTATATGGTAGTTAAAGTTATGTAGAATGTGTTCATCATATATACCATGCTTATCATATCCACTGATTAGAATGTCATTGCCTTTTATATAAGCATTTGGATTGCTTTGACGGATTTCTTCTAGTTTATTGCGCTTACACTTATTTAAATTACTCTCTTTGATTGTAAAGTCAGGTGAGATGAATGTGCCATACATATTAGGATATTTACGTAGCCATTTGGAGTTTAAAAGTATTTTCCTACGTTCCATAGTGGAGTACATTGTAACTCTAACTATGAGTGGATTATGATTTACTATGTCTATGTCTCTAATTTGAGACGGTAGTATGTATAGGTAGGTAAATATTCCCACTACGATGTCACATATCTCCTCGTAACTACCTGTATTAGCTGTTAGACCCCTAATTATAATATTGTGTTGCCTGTCATTTACATTTATTTTTTCTTCAAGTTTCTCTAATTTATTATGTACATCATTTGAATGTGAGCATATTAAGTCGAGTTCATTTGAAAAATCATTTGAATTTTTGTTCAAGTCATTTCTCAACGATTCCACTGACTTTTCCAATATTTTGATTTTTTCAAGTAAGCTCTTTATATGTTCAGAATTTTCGTTACAACTACTACATTTAGGGCACCCTTTAACCATTTTGGAGTTATTTGTATGTTTTATATGTACTTAACTTATAATATGTTGACGTGTTGTGATTTGTGATGCTGGCTGCTTGTTTTGTGTTGAGTGTTCGTTTTGCGCTTCAGTTTCACCTTCTTCGAGATTCCCGTTTTTCTTTAATTGTGTCACTGCAACAGATTTTTCACGATATTGACCAGATATCGACTCAACTCGTCACAGGTTATCCTGACGAGGGTTTTAGTGGGAGGCCCTGCCTGAAAGATGATCAGGCAAAGAGATAATGTTGTGGGCTGGCTGTTGCAGTCAAAAAGAATCAGGAGTGAAGGCAATTGACAACCTTTCTGTTCCAAGTGCAACTTGAAACTGTGAAACATCTATTATGCATTAAATATTAATGGGATATAAAACAACGCATACTGCTTCTATTATGCATTAAATATTAAGGCGATGTAAAACAACGCATAATGCTTCTATTATGCATTAAATATTGATGGAAGGTGGGTCTGATCCTGGTATATTAGGTACTGTGATCTCCACAAGGATGGAACTCAGATAGAAGAATTAGAATAGGTAAGAGAGTAGGATAGGTAAATGAGGACTTGAAAGGACTAAAAAGTTAATGTATCAGATTCCGGCCCATTGCCCTACCATTAGACTACTGATACACAAGTGAGGCTGAGGATAAGAAGGGAAGAACTGAGCTTAGTTCTCTCAATATCAAGGCGATATAAAACACATGCATACTGCTTCTTTTATAGAATAAATATTTAGGCGATATAAAACAACGCATACTGCTTCTATCATGCATTAAATATTAAGGCGATATAAAACAACGAATACTGCTTCTATTATGCATTAAATATTAAGGCGATATAAAACAACGCATACTGCTTCTATTATGCATTAAATATTAAGACGATATGAAATATCACGTACTGTTTCTGTTTTGCAGTAAATATTAAGACGATATAAAACATCACATACTGCTCTTAATCAGGGCATCGAATAGGCAGCTTTTTGGTTTTTTGCCGTTTTGCTTACCTTTTTGCCAATCAAAATGAGCAAAAAGGTACCTTTTTGCCTTTTTGGGGCACATTGAGCACCCAAAGATACTGAGACAAATAGAATTACTATGCTAGTTACAGCTTAAACATCGAGAAAACAATAAACCTACACTATAATTATTGTCTGAAATGCACAAACAAACTCCAAAACACTGAAAAAACCTAAATTTGTTTGTATTTTGGGCGAAAACTAAATGCCCATGATGCATCACACAGGTGGGGGAAGGCACCGCAAAAAGGTATAAAAGGCAAAAAACCAAAAAGGTAGCAAAAAGGCAAAAAGGTGGCTTTTTGCCTTTTTGCTANAAATGCCCATGATGCATCACAGGTGGGGGAAGGCACTGCAAAAAGGTATAAAAGGCAAAAAACCAAAAAGGTAGCAAAAAGGCAAAAAGGTGGCTTTTTGCCTTTTTGCTATCAAAAAGGCAACCTTTTTGATGCCCTGACAAGTAGGTACTTACATTTCCAGCTATAGCATATATAGCTGAAGTATAGGTTACTTAATGTTTACGGATATATCTTCAATTTTTTGAATGAATAAGACTAATTGAAAAGTAAACGAAACTGGAATCCTTCTCAATGTTTTTTTATACTGAGGTTCTTCGTTGGGAATACATAAGCTGCTGGCAATACACACATTTCATACTGTTACAAATAATAATACATGTTTAACATGTAAGTACCTATACAGGATGTATCCTGTAGGTAGCATAATATTATTATAGATATAGGAACTCTCTTGTTTCTTATACATGAATAAACACACACGTTGGTAGGAGAAAAGTGGAGAGAAGTGTCGCTTTTTATTGAAATTCTCACATTCTTCTCCTGGCCGAAAGCCTCCCCGGTGTGATGACGGTGGCCCTTTCAGTAAAGCAATAAGAAAAGAAAACCTAGAACTACCTGCTCAAAAACGTAGATTTTCGACTCGTAAGAAACCTAACTACGTGCAAAGGGCAACCGTTGAAATGGTTTACCCGTCCATCCTTTCATATCTGTACAATCTCATATTCATCAGATGATAGTTACCTACTAATAGTAATTTGTTGCTACAGACAGGCTAGTAGTACATATGTACATTTGACGTCTTAACTATTGTTAGCCCTATTCACATGCCAAATACATGTTTCAGCTCGAAAATACGTGAGAACGATTAAATATTTCCTTTTATGGCCACATTTTCCAGGATTACTTACGTATTTCGGGAATTTTTCAACTGAATTTGGTTTCTCTATAATAAGTGGTGGTGATTCTTTCGTTTGCCTATTTTTAGGAATATGGACACTACTCAATCCATGTATTTTAATAGAAAAATAAATATTCAGTTGAAACTAGATCATTCCAAAATTCCAACAGGTACAAAACAATGCTCTAAAATAAAACCATAAAGAAACAAAAAAGTATACCGAATGCATGCCTTATTACTAATGCCAAGAGTCACAATTCTACGTTTACTTCTCACGCTAATGCTGACATTTATTCACGTAAAAATAAATACTAATCCAGAGCAAATGATTTACAACTCCATAATAGTTTTCAATATATATTTTCCCACAGCTTTTACCTAATTCCTTATTAAAAATGAAAAAAGAGGCATGGCTCTTGCAAAAGCTAATAATCGTCATTAACAATTGTACTCTCATAATATGTAGAATATGAGTAATGGTTTTCCCGAAAAGTGCATTACATTGTTTTGTCTTGCGATGCAAGTTTTCATATTAGCTACTAATATTGTGATTTGGGAAAAACTAAATAGCTATTTACCTACTCAAATTAATAGATGATTTTGGTATAAACTAATGGCGTACTCTACAAGTCTACCTCACCTAACATGTATAGCAAAATTATTAATTATTATTATAAATATTTCCTTTCCCTATTCCTTTCATCATTATAATTCCGCAAGCTGGGAAATGGTGAATAAAAAACCCTGCTGATACTACAATTACCAATGCTACTCTTACCCAGTTGACACCATAACAAGAAACCCTAATCTTCCCTCTTTCTTCTTGAGAAAGTTTTGTAGCAAAGTAGAAATAAGGCAAGAAGTAAAAACGTGAAAACTGAAAACTACAGCAACCATTTCTACCCATTACATATATTAATTAAGAGATTAGTAAATATTGGAAGAAGAGACATGTATGCGTGGAACGAGTACATCACAAATTTCATTTCAGTAACAATAATAATAATTATATTATTATACAAGTAAAGATTTAAGTGTATGATCAGAATAGTCATCTTCGCTTCACCTGCCTAGATGCTCTTTTAATTTCCGCCGAGGACCTGATAATTAGAGTTTGAAATTGACTACGACTACTACCACACTGTGCTGCAATTTGAAGTAGGTACCTATGTATGTGTATAATACTTTCACAATACCAAAAGTCAAGATACTTTATTACCAAGAATATTGCATGCATATTATCAGAGAAGATAGATACTTTTATCCCTATTCTATGCATATTATAGTAATATAATATGGTACATCATTAAAACGAAAATTTCACATTCCTAATTATCAACGTATCGAAATATTTGCATTGATACAACGATTAGTGGAATTAACCAGAAGCTTATTGTAGATGCTTCACGTAGGTTATTTGATAATTGTGTCTTAGTTAATTATTCTTTGTGGATCAAGAAACGTGCGACGAAGATATCGTAATCAGTGCAGGGCAGCAGAGTAAGATTTCATGAGACAAAATTAAGGTGACTTGGTTAAGCTTGTTATACATACACATTATCAATACTACGAATATTATCAGTACTACGAATCTCATCCATTATGTACTGATACTATATTTTGAAAATATATGAATTTCTTTATGTTCCAGCTAGCACATTGGTGCTTAAGTTAAAGGATTAAATATGTTAATATTCTCTTGTTTGGCTTCTGAAATATAAAGTAAAATAATCTTCTAATTCTAAAAGGTCTCCTCCATTCCTACAATTTTCCTATTTTATTATTTACTTATTATTATGTACCCTGTGGCTAGGTATACGGATAAAATATCCCAATCTACTCATAAGTACAAAATATCAGGTACTTAGGTAACAAAACTTCTCATAAGACGACAACGGCTTACAGCAATTACCATAGTTTTGTTCAGTTTTTAGATTTTATTGGGTGGTATAGAGTAGGCAAAGAGATAAATATCCACAATCCACCCACAGCCACACAATGAAAGATTATGTACACTAACACTAGCATAGAGTTACAAAATGGAGGTGGGATTTTACTATATGTATGTATTAGATTACCACCTGGCTTGACACAAATTGAGAACTGAGAGATGTCATCAGAATGGATCTAACACAATATTTCATAAGACATCGAATGAGACTAATTTCGATGGTGATGGTAAACTGGTTCAAAAGTTACAACCCAAAGGCCCAAAGTACTGGATAAACGGTTCTGTCAACTTACCCTGTTAATTACAAAGAGATCCTTTTCTGGGGAATTTTTAAAATTATTTTGAAGTAGCCATTTTGTAGAGCTTGAAAACTGTACTAAAGGATGTGTGATGTGATAATGTGTTGTTGATGCATTTTGTTTGTTCATACAAATAAGTAAACCGAATCTTAATTGTTTCGATTCTGCATATAATTTTGTCAGAAACATTGACTGATGACTACCTAACTACCAGTTCTTTACTTTGGTATTTTCAGTTGAAAAACATCCGACCTAGACCTGCACACTAGACCATCAGAAGAAACTCAAAACTTACACATCAGTGGACAGAGCTACTATAAGTCATATTGCACGGTCATTGCAAGCGTCGGTAATGCGGCCAGACTGAAATGCCCCACCCATTCGGAAAAATTCCCCACCCTCCCAATTGCTAACCTACCCTAACCTAACTTAAAACAACTTAATTTCAAAGGGTGGGGAAAAGTCCCCACCCCACTCGAAGACTCGAAGGGTGGGAAATTTTCCCCACCCGCTAATTAAACCGAACTTAACCTACAATAAACTAATTTCGATGTTCGGGAGGGTGGGGAATTTTCCCGAAGGGTGGGGCATGTTAGTCTTTCCAGTCGGTAATGCCCGACCGTATGTATGATATACAGTAAAGGATTCCTACCATATGCATCTGTATTTTCATGTAATCGTGCTTTTGGTGGTAACTTTTGAACCAGTAGATCGCCTTCAATGAAATTAGTGTCATTCGTTTCCTTCTAAAATTTTATGTCAGGTTCATACCGAAGACATCTCTCAATTAACCAGTTTGGTCAAGCCTGGTAATAATTTTATAAAAGTCCATGTAAAAATTCAATCTCCTTTGAACGCCTCTCAGTAACTCTTGAGATAAATCCGACTATCCGACAAGCATACGAAGGCGAAGGAGGGAATTATCATATTGGTGGGGTCTGGGGTATGGTAATAATGTTCTTACTTGCGACACAGTGAGAAAGACTAACAAGGAGAGGAAGAGGACCAGCGCAAGCGCAATACACACTAGAATACAACTAAAAATAGCAACTTCATTCACTAGTCAGCTAGGGGACTTGGTCTTTTTTAGGCGCATTTGGCACCTAATTTGGACTTTGGTGTCCCTGAAATTGCCTAAAAGTTTCATAGCTCCTCTAGTAGTTTTATGTTCTGTCAAAATGGCAATTTCCTGCTATGGCCCTGCCCTAACGCGTGCGGTAAGAAAATAATCTTGTGAGAGGCAAGTAGCAAATAAGAAAGATAGTTATTTTTCCTAAAATCTAATATATAATAGTAAATAAGTAGAATTCCGAATTTCTAGACACTACGAGGGTAGAGAACCAAGAGAACTATCAACTAAGTTGTAAGTCATATTATTCTGACATCTGACTAACCTGACACCTGACCTGACCACTCATCATTTGAAGCTAACTCATCATTAGTATTAATCATGACAACAGTATCATAAAATTGTTAAATGTTGAATGTTAATGTCAAATGTTGATTGTGGATAATGTGTGATACAGCATGTAAGTCACGGAATTGTTGGTAGTCAGTAGACTTCTGTCTGACTTCCATTCCAACCAAGTTCTATGATCGCATGAATGTATATATGATATATAGAACTTCCATTCAGTAAATTCATGTGATTCAACAATAATTACACAGTCAGCTGGATATTATTAGGTTGTAGGTAAGTAGTTCATTTTGATTGCTATAATATATAGTTGATGTTTAAAACATTTACTAACAACTGATAATGAGTGAGTAACATCCTGAATTGTCATTGATGATTGACAACTACAAACATGATATCATTGAGTATAACATACATAATGCCTATGTACCAAATATTGAATATGCGTTTATTATATGTACTGTAACTAATAGATTTTACAGATTACTAATTGGAACGGGATATATTTAAACATATCTCCAAAATAATTTAATTGTGTCTCAAAATTATTTAAAATTTCTCCAAAAATGATTTAAATGTATCCCTAATGAAAATTGCCTCAAAATTAATGAAAAGCGTCTCACGAAATTATTTAAATCTCCCACAAAATGAATGAAAATGTCTCAAAGTTTCTGCAAAAAGTTGTTTTATTTATCAAACCAATTTATATTGGCAAATAAACTTAAAATTACTAAATATTACTAATCATTCGGTGAATCAGTGAATGAATTTTTTTTTTCCAAAATCACTAAAAATGCCACAAACGAAAAAATTATTATTCTCGGATCAGAGCTTTGGTGGCTCCCTTTGGACGTTCTCTTTTTTGCTTTGGAGCAAGCCGAATACTTTTTACGGCCAAAATAAATGCAATTTGTGCATTGACGCGATGCCAATAATATGTTTGCACAAATAATTTTTTTGGAATATAGGGCATGTACATATAGAATTCTGTCAATTTACATTAGTCACAACATTACTTGCTAAGTAGAAAATTCAGAAGCTATAAAATGTTCTATATTTTGTTCAGTAATTGTAACGCATCAGGTTGCCGTACTCATTCTTCGTCTTTTACTAAAGCAGATTACCTAATGGGATTTTGTGGGAGATTTAAATAATTTCGTGAGACACTTTCTATTAATTTTGAGACAATTTTCATTAGGGAAACATTTAAATCCATTTTGGAGATATTTTCAATTATTTTGAGACCCAATTAAATGACATCCAATTGGAACTTTGAATATTCAATACTAGTACCAATACCATACTTATTTACATACATAACATTAAACTTAATTAGAAATTAGAAATACAAAATGTACAAAATATCTTACAAACATCCATAGGAAAGCTAGGTATTAGATCATTAGACAAAAAGCGGCAAGCCACACAAGCCAGGCAACTACCCTAAATCTCTAGGAGTATCTTCCCAATCTAAGTGGACTCACTGCTGTGCCGTCCCCTTGTCCCCAGACGGAGAAATTTAATTTCGTTTTATTTTTACTGTTTGTTTGTAGCACGTAATAATGTAGGTATCGAACAATAATAGATTATATTATTTTCTCGGCTGACTGCACTTTATCAATCACTTCCCTTTAATTGCATATTATATTTAGTAAAACCATTTACTTGAATAATGCTATAATTTAATAAAAACGAATACAAAATGTGTATTTTCAGTTTCACAAAGTTCTGAATTTGAAATTGGAACGGACTGAACAGAGTATCAATCAAGCAATTAAAAGCGGGCGAAAAGTGTCGCCGGTTGTCATAGCAAAAAAGTGAGCTCAGTTGGCAAGTAGGTGTACAAAGTACAAAGTGTCAGTAGGCAAAGCAATAGATTTTTTTCATTCCTGTACTGGCCCGTCCTAAACCTCGGCCTCTCATAAATCGCCAGGAGAGCACTTTAACGCTCATTTTTCAATCTGGTATTGTAATAAGCAATTAGTTGCAGAATAATTATTTGTTATCTTTACACCTCCAGGGAAATGTCACAAAATTTATTTCTCGAATATTTTCTAGTCATTCTCTCAGTCTCAACTGAAACTGGTTTTCCTTTTAGTATCGAAAATTGTAGTAATAATTTACTACAGTTTATTTCTCACTGACAATAAATGTGTAGCGAATGCACTGAAAATCACTCCGCCATATATTTTGAAACAATGGTGTGCGTGCCTACATTGTGAAGGACTTGCGAAAAGCTTTGAAATATAAACTTGTTGCCATAATAATCTATAAAGTTGGCTTTTCGACGATTAAATTTTGTCTCCTGAAATATTATTTTGACAAAACCATCTCACATAATATCAGCTTAGAAGTCTGTTAAAGTAGAAGCCACGCTTACTGTTGTACTTTGTTATTTCTACTTATGGATACTGTGTGAATAACAGACCTGAACGCCGGTTCGTCGAACACGTGGTACGCAAGGAAAAATTGCGCCTTACGCATGCAGATTTATTGTCCGGTACTTGTTGGTGAAAAGGAAAAAATTGCAGCGGAATAGAAACGGCATGCTAAAAATTTCAACTCTAATTAAAAAGTATAAAAGTTACAATAATAGCTGCGTTTGTTAATCATTCATTACTATCATCACTGTCAGAAGCAGAATAGTTCTTTTTCCTTATCATCCGTTTGCTGATATCATTGTGACTTGGAGGAAAAGTTTCGACATTTGAGTCTTGTTTTTTCAGGTCACAGGTGATTTCTAATAAGGCACAATATCTTCTTTATCAGAAGCAGAGCAGTCAGTCAAAAAAGTGATCAAATCGAGTCTATTACTTTTCGTATTTGTGTCCGCCAAACATAATCTTGCGATCAGCTGTCAACGGCCAGCATCAGAATTTTAATCAACGGACTTATTAGTGTGAAGCAGAAGACACCATTAGCAAACAATTATGCCTCTGAAGGGTATTCCCTCTATTATTTCTCCAGACTTGCTCAGGGCATTGGCAATGATTGGACATGGTGACGACATAGGTAAGTCATTTATCTCATTTAATTTTTTTCATTTTTTCTACTTTTTGGTACTAAAAAGTGGACCAATCACACAGTTAACAGTAGGTTGTAAACTACTTTTTAAATATTCACAATTTAATTGAAGGGCTTTTAAATAAGGGAATAAAATCTAAATAAATAGCAAAGAAGGTTTGTAGGCTGAAACGTGCTACTTAATTAGCACGTTTTTATACTTGGGATTCTATAAACACTCCTTGGACAGAAGGAAGCATCAAAGGTTAGCTGTTATCGCATATACCGAGCATATCAGCTGTCAGCATTTTGTAATTACTATATTTTCATTAGTTAAGCTGAAGGCAGATGTTTACCATAAAATTACGAATTTGATATAATGCATATATATTCAACACTAGTGTATTATTGGCTTCGGTACAATTTTAAGGATAGTGTCAGCTGGGTAAGAGTAGTGCTTTGACTAAAATGATTGCATTAGTAATTGTTGTAGCCAGTTTGTAATAAGCAAATATTTATTATGGACATTTGAATCAATCAAATTCGGAATCTTGAATCTTTTACTTGTCCACGGATTTATTCAATGGTTTTTCTTCCTCTCTTTATGCTAGTATAATTTACTGAAATATTTTTAGTAGCAATCAGAATTATAAAATTCTGTTAATCGCAATCTATTTAGTAAGAAAAACTAGCAACATGTCATGTTTTTGCACCTTGTCTTCCGAATTCCGAATGACAAACTTATACCGTAATGTAATCACATTCATGAAGCATTAATCCAATTTCGATTTTTAATTTTGTATGACTAAAAATTATGCTTGCAATAGTTCTCTTTAAAAAAAATTAATATCTTACAACGGTTGTGTATGACCTATATGCACAGTTGCTATTTATTTGCTATTCGTTCTTATCTCAAATCATTGTAACATATCGCGTAGGCATTGGCTAAAAAGCTATGTTTCAACGTGATATTTAGCAAGGTAGGTGGTGGTAAGGTATTTTACCATGACACTACTAAATATTTATGTTTTCAATTGACGACACTTGTAAGCAGTAATCAAATGTCGTCAGTCATAAGTAAAATTAGTATTGACGTACTTCAATTTCTAGGGACATCCGGCTTATTGGTGTTAAATGGTAAAACAAACCACTTATCCAATAGTATTTATTATTTGTTTACATCGTGCGGTCAGTAATAGCTTGGTTTATTTGTTTACATTTGGACTGGAGAAAGCTAAAAGCACTAATGAATACTTACTTAGGTAAATACAGATTACGGAGAATTAATTTAATTTTTTTGATGATCAAATAATCCATTCTTATGCATATTTCATGTTTATTTACTCAAATTATCTTTGATTCACTAATTCAGCGTTCATGGTAGATAGATAAGGATTGAGTATTATTAATCCAGTCTAATAATAGTAAGTATGACATATTATACGTGTTTATGAAGCTTAGGATTATTGTTAGACCCGCAAGATATTTTTTATTGCAACAACAAATTGCCTTATTATGACATTAGAACCAATATGCACTAATATAGGTATACTATATATATAAAAATTATGACTCATCAACGGTTTCGTTAGTATCAAGGATTAAACTTTTGAATTATAAGAACGAGCATTACATCTTAAGTTTAAGCGAAATTATTAAAGTTGATTGATATCGGTAGAATAGTTTGATAAGTTTAATTATTAGGATTGGCATATTTGCTATGTCAAGTGCCGATGAACAATGTTTTCTCTGTATCATCAAGATCACTTCATTTGTTACTCTGCTGTCCAAGCGTCAGTAGCCTAGTACTGAGGTACATTAGTAATACTGCTCACAGGGATTATTGGAAAGAGTTAGCACAGGGCGGTAAGAACCCTGTTGAACAGCCTTCCAAATCACGATTCACGACGAGGATTACTGGTATTGACTCTGCTGCATCACACAAGAATAGCTACCTGCTTTCCTGCTTACTACGTAATATTATGATGTGGAGTTTTTCTTAATGTGTATACTCTCTGCAGCAGGTAATAATAACGTGTATATGTAATCTATATATACCTATATTATGCCTCTGGTAATAAATAAATCTTCTCGCAATTTCCTGTTTTCATGCTAATACATGACTAATTATTATCAACAAAGGGAAATACGGATAGTAGCAGAATTCGAAGGTAACTACTCTTTGAATCCGTACAGAAATTAACGCGAAAGGGTGCAGTAATACGCAGACACGCAATTTTCCCACTTATC
>JABASI010004113.1:0-14752 GCA_019776505.1 Tomocerus nigrus | reverse complement strand
CCGACCAGCAGATTCACTCGATGAACTTTTTTCCTGGTATACTCTCTGTGTTAAGATACAAATGTATCGTTCACCTCGAACTACATTTGCATTGAATCGTTATCATTTTATCATTTGATTCATTTGTTACTACTCTGTAATACTGTACTTAAGAGTTCCATTCCATTATTCGAAGTTATTAGTTTTTAATGCACAGTCAGGACATACAGTCGAATTTTAAATACGAATCGTGATAGTTAGTTTTTTGATATCCTAAAATCTACGAGTAACTTTTCATTGATAATAGCAGTACCAATTAAGTAACTAACATTCAAAACCTTAAATATTTCCCAAAACAATATTCTATTGTAATATTGGAGTGAGACTGTGACCCGGTAAAAGTAGGTAATAATAATTATTATTCCTCGTCACGATCAAGACGACTGGAATAACTTGCAGGTAAGTATGAGTCTTCAGTATAAACAGTTGGGACTGTTGGGAGAACTACTCATGTATTTAGTTGATAGTTGGTTCTGAGAAATTCGTTTCCTAAATTCAGTTAAGTAATATTAGGGGTTAGTTTAGAAAACGAGGTATCTACAGATAAACATAAGTCTGTAGCTCTTGTTTCCCAATTTACTACGTAATAATAATATCTACATTTACAAAGATCTGAATCATGTTAATTTTTGCATATCAGTCAGAATATAATTATTGTTTAACACGTAAATACATACTACTTAAGTACCCACCTAGCTATTTATGTAGTAGGTACGTATTATAGTGACAATTGAAATTCAAGAATCGCTAAGTATTTATAGTATTTAGTTATTTCTTCATAAATAGCTACCTAAGTATTTAATGTAAATATGGTCAAATCTCAGTTTACATTGGTAGATAGTGCATTGCTTAGATATGTACATGCAAAATCCTGACCTAGCTCTGCTTGCTTGACTTTTAAACTTTTACTATCTGTATTTGCACTTTGTTTTACAAATCGTAGATTTGCAAGGTCAAGCTATACTGTGGGTATAACAGTTAAGCAATTAATGGAATAATTAATGGACCGTTTCTGTTTGGCGTGAAGTTGTACATTGTACATATGCTAGCTTGTATACATTCTTACTCTACATTTTGATATTTTTACATAACAGTAATAACCCATGAAAACGAAGTTATATTATTATAGTGAACAAATAGTAATATGCTCGTTATAATACAAAAGTATTGGTCAATACATTTATCTCGAGTTTAATTTTAATTCTAAAATTCTTTCAATTTAGGTTAAGTCCATTATACTCCGCAATCCTCATTCATTCAAGATGGCTAGTTCAGAGAGAAATTTATTTGATGAAATTAGAGAAGGCAATATTGTGAGTACAGAGGAAAAGCGTCTTACATTGGCTTATGAAGGATTGACAGATATGCCTCAATATCTTACGGACGATTATGGCTCTATCATTGAGATTCTCGATCTGAGTCATAACAAATTAACGTAAGTGTTCATGTGTATAATGTAATCTCAAAAAAATTGTGGTGAAATCGTTTTACTATTCTCTGAAATGTATGTGGTAACAACATAATTGTTACATCCTTAGCTTATTTTCCCAGAAATTTAGAATTCCTATCTCATTTCAACGTGCTGACCACACTAATCCTGGATCATAACTACATATCTTCCGAAATAGAGTTTCCACTAATTCCAACATTGACCACTTTGTGGCTCAATCACAATTTCATTGACAAATTACATCCATTTGTCCAAAAATTACGAAAATCTCTCCCCAATTTGGAAATTTTGAGTCTGATGGGTAATTGTGGTGCACCTAGTTATCTCAACGGAGGAACTTACTATGAATATTTGCAATACAGGTACGTAAAAAAATTGAATGCACGGATTTCTTTGAATTTCCACTGGAAGTGTTCATATCTATTAGAATTCTATCTTATTGTAAGCGAATTATAATTACAATTTCTATTTCTATTGATTGTTACGATTTTCTTTTGGGTAAACAGACTCTTTGTGATCTCAAGGCTTCCGAAGCTGATTTACTTGGACGACCGACCCGTAACACTAGACCTTCGTAATGAAGCTCATCGTCTATATGGAAGACCTTTCTATCAAACCTTAATGGAAATGCCTTTTCCGCAATATTTGCAACAAGTTCAGCAGAAATTAAAACACTTACTAGATTTTAACATACCCTGGTCATCAGAAAATGATAATGCAAGCAGTAATTCTAGAACAAGACATTTAGTCGAAGTGGATGTTTTGCCAGAGGAAACTAACACTAACTGTGGTAAAAATCGTATAATCTAGAGGGAACAACATTTACATTTATTTTATTCGCATAGTATTTAGATAGAAAATGTAACATGTTTAACAGTAACGTTCAAAAACTATTTATGACAGAGGTCCAGACTTTTTGCCGGCAACATGTTTTCTAGTCCCATAATATATTATATGCGCTTAGCTTTCCACTCTTAAAAGGTAGTAATATTATCATGTTTCTTTTACTGTCGTATTATGCGTTGTTTTTATTTGCTTGTATCTCACTCATTATTAGGTACATATTACATAACATTATTTTAGTATATAAGACTACACTCTATTTGCATTAACAAAAAAGGTATCGCACTAAATTAAAAATAAAACAGACGATACAAATATTTTGCGTCTCCATACTATTATCCACGGGTGGTATATTATATTTAAAAACAAACTGTTGGCTCTAAATAAAAAAGTTTGATCCCTTTTAACAGTCATACTCATACCTACATACCTATAGCTTAGTATGCATTCTTATCTTATTTCCTGAATTCCTGATGTGTGTTAGAGAGCGCAATAAAAGTATCAGTCATGTCAAAATTGCACCTCTTATTAATAAGTACCTACTTTATAATATATGTAATTCTTGTCCAGCTACTAATTCCATTATTATTGTCCATTACAAAGTAAAGTGGTAAACTAAATGTTAGTCGGATAAGTAGGCAAAAACGTAATAAAATTACTTCAGATGGGCAAAGCAGCCATTCAGCAGTTATAGTTATAATTATAACGTCACATGTCAAATTTTGCAATATAATATAGCAACTGTAACATAGTCCTAAAATATAAAATGGCAAACGATAGTCAGTTCTTACTGTTTCCTTGAAAAAAAAAACATGAGAACGTTGGAAGAAATCATTTATCACAGTTAAGTTAAATTATTTTAAAAGTTTGAATGTATGCATTATGTGAACATGAACGAATTAGACCAGTGAAAATATCGGGACACATAGTCTCGCAGTTAGCTAGGTCACTATCAGTAATTGAGTAGGACGAGTGGTAATCAGTACTGTACACCTCAAAGATTAATAAAGGAGGTCAGGCGAGAATTCCTTTTGTATACACTGTACTCCAGAATAATAATTAGAAGAGTCTGTAAGCTACATATTATAGTACAACCAATTTTTTTTATATTATTGCTGGAAGCGTTCTTCTGAATCAGCAGCAGCGCTATTGTCCATTTGAACAGCACTGAACGTTACCCTATTTCGTAGACATTTTACAGTTTCTAACATCTCGTTTTTAATAGCTATTTCGACAATTTTCTTTGGTATCCAGCTCTGCAGCTGTAAATCTACATCAAGAAGCCATTGAAATTCCGTTTTAAAAGGTTCACCTGGACAAGGAGTAAAAATCCATCCTCCTATCCCGTTAGTGCCCCTAAACAAATTATAGAATCTTTAATAGAAACAACTTTTAACTTCAATTAAACCCTGGACAAAATAAGAATGTTGCTATATTTTCAGTAGCAAATGTCTTGAGTCATGGCTCATGACTCATGACATAAGGAATATGATTCAAGAATCTTTGTAATTAATATGCACGGAGTGATCTTATTTACCTTGTGATGCCCGATTGTTTCGGCTTATCATTATGTTTGACGGAAACAGAAGCTAGAATTTGAAGTTCGTTATCACCGCTGACCATATGATGTCTCAATGTAACAAAATCTCTAGAAGATACTGCTCCTTTGGCACCTTCTTTACTTATTTGGTAACTTACATCGGTAACTGCATTCAGTTTCTACATTATAATAATTAGCTGAGATTACAACCTGTATTTGATGCGATGATTTCATAGAACAGCCTTTTAAAAACACATACTTGTAAAATTTGGCAATGACTAACTGCAGGATTCCAATTTGGCATGGCTTCAAAATTTTGAAACAGTTCGTAAACAATTTTATTTGTAGGAACGGCAATTGTACCCTGCGAAAGAAATCATGGGCACTTTAACAAAGTTTTTACAAACAAAATGATGAATCAGGGAAGGGGAATAGTACTTACTGAGATCATATAAAGTTTTCGATGCGCTTTTTGCGAAAATACATTATCCCCATTGTCCGTTATTTTTTCTAACACCCAACCTGAAGCCCGTATAAGATTAAGAAGCTCCTAAAAAGTTGGACATATTACGTTATTATTATGTTATAGAATAAAAGTCAAAATTATTACATCTGTAGTAAAAGTTGCAATAAGAGCCTTACCTTTGCTATCGCTGGACCTTGCTGAATCCATAACTTGCTCTTAAAACAAAAAACGGAATTCTTATTTTCAGAAAACATATATAGCATAATAGAGTAAATTGATAAAAATAAAACTGGGAACATACATAACCATTCAATCAGTTGTTAAATATTTCTAGCTTACATCTGTCTCCTGCGCCGATTTTAGAAATTTTGCCTTTCGTTCCATAGATTCTGTTTCCGAATCTTGTTCACCATCAGAAGGAATAGGAGATTCTAATGGAGAGTAAAAATTTGCTATAGATTCTGGATAACTAGGAGCAATAGGAGTGTTCCTTGCGATTTGAGAAACGGATTGACCGAGCCATGGAATCACTCCTTGACTACCAGCACTCACAGAATTCCCTCCGAACGTCGACTGGCCTGGAATTGACAAGCAGAGCCTTTAAGTAGAAGTCGGATTAATAATGCATATACGCATACATAAGAATATATTAGACGGGCAATTTCTTATCAGCGCATAAAATCTTCACGTGCTAACATAAGGGTAGAAAAAGGATACATATTTATGAAGTTTCATTCATCACACAGGCAATTTTCCAATCGCTGCATGTATTTAAGTAAGCCTCCACACAAATTATGTATTCGTGACTAAGACTGACTTATAGCAGAGTCAATATTTCGTTGAATCACTAGGCGTATGCGCTCTCCTCCTTCACTGAGTTTATATTCTCATTTCCAGTACGTTTGGCTCTGGCCCTACTGGTATCTTATTGCATAATGCAAATCGAAATGTTTTAAAAAAATCCAATGGACAATATTTCGTTACCGAGAACGATTAAATTGAAAGAATAACAATACTAAGAGCATTTCCCATCAGTATAGAGTATTTAGGAAAACATTTGCTCAACTTCAGGTCTATTTAGTCAACTACTAGGGCTAAAATAGTCAAATCGACAATTTTATAAGTACTGTATCTATTTAACATCTCGTCTATAGATCACACTTTAAAAAAATACTAAATAACACATTTATATTACGCGAATGTGTGTCTGTAGTGATGTGCCGAATGGGATTTGAATAACAAAATTTTGATAACATAATTAGTAGGTATTTCAAGTAACTTACGGTAATGAAATATTGCAGCCTGTCTTTCTTGAGGAACAACACGGAAATCGAGGAACCAAGCTTCAGACCAAGATAGAATGAAACTTGAAAGTACTAGCATTACTGGATAAGTAGCATTTTCAAACTGAGCCCACTATTGTCCAATGAAAAATTGTTAGCAGACTTACTATAAAATTCATTTAAGTGCTTAGAAAAACGGTGTACACTTACGTCAAACAAAAAGACTTTGACCAAAAGAAATGAACACGTAGTTGTCGTCGTAAACTGCAATTTTATAATAAAGTACAGCTAACACATTTTACTTAAACACAACATTTAGCTGCATAATAAAAAATAATTTGCGTTAATTCTGAGCTGAATAAAGAATGGTAAAATTAACGCTGTAGGTAAGTACAGGATAAACTTTCTTTACGGTTACGTCAGTAGAAATGATGTAAATTAATATAAAGCCGAAAACAAAAAACGGATACATGATTAAATCTAAGTTAAGCAGTAAAACCGTCTCATTTTTGACAGCTGCTTACTTACAGCGACAGGAAACCAATGATGACAAGAAAGCAGGGCGTAGAAAAGTAGGAGGATTGTAAATCTGCATGCAGCACACATCTGCAAAAGATAGCATCAATAGCAAAAAACGTGCATTACTAATATCATTTGTGTGCGCAATGGTCCTGGAAATTGGCGTCACAAAGTTTTCGATTAAATTTAATAAAATTAAAATAATACGATTAAGCAATTGACTCACCACAACATCAAATATTCTTTGATGAAAACTATACTGAAATACCTCTAATTCAAGCGCATCGGGTATAGACAAAGAAGCATTTCTCACCTAAAATATAACATTTAAAACAAGTTAATAAACGAATTCACAATACCGACTATGCAAAAGGTTGTGTGAACTATGTTACTACCTCCATTCGAACTGTGAAGGTGGTTTATATATTATCTACAATTTATATCATTTAATAAAAACTAAAATAAATGGAAAATAAAAACATACAAGAATTATACACAGGGTCCATAACAGCACAGTGAAGAGAAGGTCAAACGTGACTAAAAGACAGAAGAATCTTCTAACAGGAGAAAGGTTTCTGCCCTCGGCTGTACCAAGTAATACGTCCTCGGAAGGCATTTCCAATGATGGATATGACTCCATTAGGCTAAATCTAAGGCAGCAGGCAAGTCAAATATGTAACTATTTTTATTCTCTGATTCACACAGAATGCTTCAACTCTCCAAATATCTGAAACTGAATGGGTAATAATATACAGTTTTAATTGAAAATATAAAAATCACTACTTTTTTGATATATCATGCAATTATACAAAATGAAAATAATATTTGGACATACAGTTTTGGTCAGGATGGGATATTAAATACCAATGTACAATTACAGCACTCTATTCTATAATTCTACTTACGATCTGCATAGCACAGCACACGGACACCTAAAGGCAGTACAGCTACCAGCAGTTATTACAGGTAAATTCTTCGACACTTATGACTTGTACTTGTAATTTCAAATTACAGAGAGGAGTAACACCACGCCAAACAATGGAACTACGGAACAAGATTTCGTTTTTGTACTTCAAATAATATTCTGATTACATTGTACACCTTTGTATATATGGTTTTGCAAAAACAGGAAACAATTTCAAACACATTGCCCCACGGACATTACACCACAGGCGAATAATATTTAGCTAAGAAACAGCCAATTAAAATGTAGACTTACCCCACTTTTTCCCCCGGTCAAAATATTGTTTTAAGTTTAAGCACAAAAACAAGGTCTTTAACGTTAACTAAAAAGACATGAATTACGGCTTAAATAATTCTATTGAGTATCCGATGTAGAATGTATAGCTAAGCTTCACCTTTCGATATAGAACCATTTGACCCCATCCTGAAATAAACAGAAATGTCTCATTAAAAATAATTACAAGATTAAAAACACTTTTATATTGAAATTGTAAATCAAATTGTGATCATATGTCTTATATGTAAAAGTATTTTATATGACTATGTGATATAAAATGTCTCCCACAATATCATTAAATAATGATGTAGGTATGAATATCCATACTTATGAATTTCACAGATAAGTGACAATTGTGTTAATTACTCCGATTCTGGCTTCTCCCAAACTCCCAAGAAAGCTCTGTCCTGCATTATTTGCATGTGTCCTAGTACTTGTGTATCGTTGCACGTGTACTAAAAATATTTATTGTTAATATCTCTTTTTGTATTGTAAATTGTAACGCAGTTTTAGCAACCAATTCTATTCTACACACATACCTAACAGCCGTACCCTTTGTACTTTGTATATTGTTTTAGTTCAGCTTGTGTTTTGCATAGAATTGAACGTTAACCAATATAACGCTAACACTATAATACTATACTAGGTCATGGCTTTTAGCTAACAAACTGTTATCATTGTGTTGTACTGATTCTGTATTAACTAGTACACAGCCACAATGCAATTATGCGAACCTTTTCATATTAGCATTATATTAATACAGTAATACAGTAATAAAGGAATAATACGACTTTGCTGTGCACTGGCACTGCAAAACATAGATTAGTTATTTACATATAATGCCATATTATAGCAATTATTATAGCACCTACTAATAATTAGTGCTATTGAGCACATGAAATCGATTTAGTCAGTAAAATTAATGTGCAGGAATATGAATTGATAACCATTCTAATGGTTCTTTACGCATATATTATGGTAACTCTTTACGTATGGGTATGCGTATTTAGATTTAGAGTTACACTGTGATTTAAGGCAATGAAAAACTTGTATGCAACAAGGCTGCTAACTATAGGCGATTTGGACTTTTATAGCGCTTTTAGCTTTCAGCATACCTATAACAAAGCTCGCTAGTAACATTAAACATTCTATAGCTTTACTACTTAATCATAAAGATATTTAAAATATTATTAGGATTTATGTAAAAATGTAAGAAAATAAAATTTAATTGATATAATTAATTATTATGAGTTTTCAGTTTCCCCAAGGGGAGTATTTAGGCGTTAGGCTGCCTGGTCCTAGCATAATATGCACCCTAGACACCCCTACTCCACCCTAGAAATCTCAGAAATCCTAATCCTACGAATGACGAGCAGCTATACTATACTATTGATGATTGAGTTCTGTCCTAAGTTGATTGTAAGTTCAAAATCCAAATGGAAGCTCAAAGGTGAATTTATTGTCCGATTCAAAATCATGACTCATGACGTTTTTCTTAAAGTGTAAAGTCTATTTTGAGAATTCTAAGCCCACCAACCAGAACCTGAACACTGAATGACTTTCCAAAAAATCTCATTCCCTAAATTCGTTAAAAACTATAAAAAAATTAAAAAAAATAACAAAATAACTACAAATTAAATACAAACATACATTAATATTAATAATATCAATTTAAGGTAGTATATATTATACTAGTGTCAAAACTGAAAACTGACTACTTACCTATTATTGTTCGCTGGTACTTGGTTTGGTACTCTTGGTAGTTTCTTTGTACTATTTTGTGTTTTGTCTAAATATTTGTATACAAACAAACAAATATTATTATAAAAATGAATCACCTGATTAGGAGCTGATGCTGCTGATGTGCTAATGAATTCTGTTGTTCATTGAAGTTCATTCAATTCCATCCAAGTTTATTATTATAAAATTCAACTTCAAATACTTCGCTGTTGTTAGATAATGTCCGTGCGTGCGCAGTTCTTTCTGGCGGTGGGAATCTTTATTTTTACTGATACTCGCATGTTTCGCATCCCAGTGTCGACTGCGAGAATTAAATTGGAGGTTGCTTGAAATTGTAATCCCATGAGGAGGAAATTACTACGAAGCTATAGCAAAATATTATAAGCATAGAGGCGATTCGCTTTGTACTTTTGTGTGTAATAGTGTAATGTGATTCAATAGTCTAGAAAGATTCTCGCGAGAAGAGCGGCGTGTGTTTTTGTTCAACCCGGAAGATTTCTGTTCATACAAATATTTTTTAATTCCACCTTTTATTAAGGTTTTATAAAATCTATTTCGTATTTCCGACAAATGGTTGCAATTGGAAAAAAAGAAGACATGGCTAAAGTTGAAAGTAAGAAGCCCACCGTCTCTGACGTCAACACCGATTCGGCATCAGAATCCGATTCTGATGCTTCCGACATTCCCGAATTGGAAGACAACACTGCTGGGGCTGGGGCCACTGGATCTGGGGAAGATAAGGAATTAGGAGCTGTAAGACAACTAACTTTTATTTGCCAGAATTACCATTTGATTAAGATCTATGACTTAAGACACATAACTCATAAAATTATCAGTTTTATTATAAAACAAAAACTATAAATGTCGATTTTTAATAAAATAACGTACTATGTGTATTTCAGGGGCTCGGTGGAGGAGATGACTTGGTTAGCAAGGTTAAGCAAAGCCGTGGTGAAAAGAAGGCGAGAAAGATCATGTCCAAATTGGGGTTGAAGCAGGTTAGTGTTTTTTAAGTTTTGTAATTACAAGCGATTATTTCATTTTCAGTGCGTACATATTATTATTGAGTATTGATCATTTTATTTTACATTTTTATCTAAAAATGCATAATATCCACATCATATCTTTAATTTAACGTTGATAGATTACTGGCGTAAATCGTGTAACCATCCGGAAGTCTAAGAATATTCTCTTTGTCATCACGAAACCAGATGTGTACAAAAACCCGGCTTCTGATACTTACATTGTTTTCGGGGAAGCTAAAATAGAAGACTTGAGTCAACAAGCCCAAATGGCTGCTGCTGAAAAATTCAAGGTACATCCAACTTAAAATGTTGTAAATAAATATACTATGGCCATTGCCAAGTGTGATGCTGATGATGTTCAGATGAGTTTGAGTCTTGAGTAATTCAAGCTATCAAACAATTGCTGGAGTCTAGTAATTTAACAAAGAAAGAAGCATCGGCAGCATATTTCAGCATGCTTAAAAGCATTTTAAAGGGTCCCGTTGACGAATACGAATAAATAATTTTTTAATGTTTGGAAGCAGGCTCCTGAAGTTCCCTCGGTCTCGGAGATTCAGTCGTCTACGAATCTTGCAAGCACAATCCAAGAGGAAGAACCCGATGAAGAAATAGATGCCACTGGAGTGGAAGAAAAAGATATTGAGTTGGTTATGAGTCAGGCGAACGTCTCCAGAGCCAGGGCAATTAAAGCTCTTAAAAAAACCGAAAACGATATCGTGAATGCTATCATGGACCTCACCATGTAGTAAATATGTTCAGCGTTTCTTGTTCTTATATTTCATTGCTATACTTATAAACAAACTATGTTACTTTTACGACGTTATTTGCATCTACCATGATACCAGTAAGATCATAATCAAATGCTCTCGAAATATTGTACGTCAAAATAAACTAATTGAAATAGTATTTGTTATAAATGTGTTTTTCAAAATTATCTTTTGGGAATGATATGATATTGTTATATAATATTATTATGACACTACATATTTTAATTACCCTCTAGCCTTTAAGAATTAATTAAATAATATTTAGTTCATGCTTTTGAATTGTACTATATACGTATAGTAGTCTGACTAATCTGACATTATTAGTGACAGACATTATTACCTATATAATGAAGATAATGGCATATGTACATTTTACTGTGCACTGAGTCGTGCACTCATTGAATCTTGGCAGCCGTCTCCTCAGATGGTTAGGCTACTAATATTTTATTTATAATAACTATAACAAGAAGAAAGAATAACATTCATTCTCATAAAACAACAATTTCCTTAGCTTTTGCCGATTGTAGCGATATTAGGTATAGATTATTGATACATTTGTGCTCACAATAATTGATTCATAGGAGTTTAAATTCCAAGTGATATGTAAAAGCTTGATCTATGGAAATTGACACGGTAAAAGGATTCTTAACAAACTATACTCAGCTTAAATTCTTTAAGAAGTTTGTGTCAATCGAATTAATGAAAATTTTAGTGCCAAATCTGAAAATGCACTAAAAAAGCTCTATGAGATGTAGGAGACTACGACATGAGATCTATTGAAGCAAGTGAACAAGAGTGAATATAATTTGCTTGCATAAGCATTTAACTGCATTATTAAAGTGTTGCAACCTAAGCTGTCTGTACTGTGTCCATATTATGCAGACCTATATACATATTATTCACATTCACATAACGTCCTTGATAACGTGCTATCCAGTACTATGTACACTTAAATAATTTCTTAAAATGTTGGTATTCATACAATTTATATATTATGGTCGTCTGCCTCAGATTCCATACTTCATATACTATTACTTGTTAGGCAATAAGAAATGTTTTCGTTTTATAGGTATTAAGGTATTGACAGCTCTAACATATGCAGGTTTCGTTATACTCATTTTGCATAGTATCGCACAATTAAAAATTACAATAAAGGTAACTCGAATAGGTACAAGTACAACTTGTAGACTGTCAACTCTACGCATTCGCATAATATTATAACAATATTATTATTACGCACCTGCTAACTAATGCTCTGCTGATGCTGACTTGACAATTTATTTACATAAATAAACAACAATCAATAATTAATTATCATAATTCAGCTTCAACGACATTTCTAGCAGTTTATATTGCTTTTACACACTTATGGCTGGTTACTGCGCTGTCTATTACTAATCATCATCATCATCAGTGATTGATGCATCGATGTAGAGTAATTAGTAAATTAATATGTAATGATATGTAGTGATTGCTAAGTAGAGATCTATAAACACCATAACATTATAATATTATTATTATAATGAGATAGTCACATGTCTATATAGTATATATGTCTGAACTGAAATGCCTTATGGTATACAGATATATCATATATCCATTATAAATACGCTTTTTATGTTCTTTTACCTATATTATTATACTCTTTTCAATAAGACAATCAAGATGAGAGTATTATTATTATATACTTATAGGATTCGGACATTAGGAGTAGAGTTTCCAATAAACTTATATTACACACACATGAAACACCTACGCACTTGCTTCACATTATCACATTCACATTCATCTTATACTGCTGGAAATGAAATTATCTCTTTGTCTGTGTCTTGTTTGTAATTGTCAATAAACTTACATTACACACACATGAAACACCTACGCACTTGCTTCACATTATCACATTCACATTCATCTTATACTGCTGGAAATGAAATTATCTCTTTGTCTGTGTCTTGTTTGTAATTGTATAAAGTATGAGCTGAGCCCACGCTGAGCCTTATTACTACAGTAGGTATTCAATATCCATCCACATTGAATTTCCAATAACGGTAGTTAGAAATATTTAGAATATAATAAATATTATAACCTCGACTGAATGACACTACTGACGACTAAATTGCTAAGTATACAATAATGCATTTACTCCAAAAGTAATTTTCAATGGTTAAATCGCGTTGTTGAACCTTGGTATTTACTTTGGTACTGCTTGTTGTAATCCTGGATAGTAAGTGTTTGGCTTATTGCTAATAGGCCAACGGATGTGGATGTGATGTGATCTCATAATAGATACTGAATTCTAAATCTCAATCAAGTCAATATTATGTAATGGAAGCGACTTATATCGAGCTGCAGCTGCCTATTCGGTTATGTAGCATGGATGACTTAAACTCAATAATAGACGTAAAAGAGATTTTAGTGTATACATAAGACATAACATCTTAATTATTTCTTGAATGCTAACTAATGCTAACGATTTAAATGACAGTGCAGACGCAGATAGCTTTAATAACATAAGCTTACAATAATATCGATATTCAGAAAATGACAGGACCATAATATGTACCTGGAAAACGGTTTAGCAGAAGAGGTGAGATAATTTAAAATAAATTAAACATTTGCAACCTGTCTACTATCTATAATCCTGTATCCTGTACCCCCCCCCCATGATATTGTAAAATGTTTCTAAAGGTCATTTTCGTATTAGTACTTAATACTGTTCAATATTAAGCGATGCATTTCTATAGTGCTCTGCTATGTATATACCTATTACATAAGTGGATGCAAATCAATAAAAATATTATGTTGATTCTAGTATCTGTATTTGGTTCATAGTTAGTTTAGTTCATAATAATAGTAATTATAATAGTAGTAATAATAATATGCTATTGCTATTTTATGCCCTTCAATGAGATTTATTTCATGTAGGAGTGTAGGACTAATATTATAATGTAAGTTTTGTTCTACATGCAGTAATTTACTTAGAAATGAAATGCATAATAAATGTATAAATGTATAATTATTATCATAGATAATCGTGCAGACTAATTTTATCCTAACGATTTTTATAGGTAATTTTACTATTTCTGGTAATTCTACTATTTACTATTTACTGGTGAACAAACTCGATCCAACAAAAGCACAAAATCATTCCATTGTGAAATAAGGAATAGGTAATAGTGTGATTAGCTTTTGTTCCACTACTGCATACACATTTCCCTTCGGCTCATATTTATTTATAATAATACTGAAAATAGTAGCCATTAGTTAGGTAACTGTAGTACCTCATATGCACGTATACGGTATACCTGTACTGATACACATTACATACCAAAAGTTTGCTTGGCTAGTTTAATAAGTCGGCTTGTGATCTGCTTTAGTTTACGTATGCATTTATAGGAAAATGAAAATCATCGAATCTATTATTATATTATTACGGCTAAAGTGACCACCTACTGCATACACACAAGTCACATCAACTTTTCTCATTAGTCATATCGTCCAAGATATAAGATAGCAGCTTAAGTTCCAAGATCAACATATCCACAGCCACACCATATCATAAGACATTCACATTGTACGAAAGTAAGTACGAACTGCGGCAGCTAATAAGTGTACCTTTTAGATTTTAGGCTTTAGTTTTAGTATATGCAGGCAGAAGTGTCCATTCCTCCTGCCATAATTACTCATGCCGAATCGCGGAATTTTTCGTATAGACAATTTCGTATATGGGGGTTGGAATGATCGTATCTGGGTGTGGAACGATCGTATATGCAAATGGAATAATCGTATATGGGTTTTAAACTGAAATTTCGTGAACCTAACCTAACCTATCCTAACTTA